>CM060105.1:14091776-14244276 GCA_030522415.1 Channallabes apus | reverse complement strand
AAACATAAAGAGACACAGACAGATACTGAGAGACAGGTGCACCCACAGAAATAAAATAAAAAAAGACAGAGAGACACAAACAGAGGAACTAAAATAGACAGAAAGAGAGACACAAAATCGGAGACACTGATGGATAGAGACACAAACACAGAGAAGCAATAAGAGAGACACACAGAGAGACACCATTTAACAAAAAGTGAGACAGGGACAGAGAGGGGAACTAAAACAAAAAGAGAGGGACAGTTAGTTAAAAAGAAAGACAGAGAAAGAGAGAGACAGAAACAAAGAGACAGAAATGCCAATGTTGTGTTTGTTTGGTGAATTATGGTACATTCACTCCTCCATACACTTTTTGGAAATGGAAGGAACACAATTTTTCCGTATATATTTTCAGTCGTATTTACAGTTTGTATGTAATATTGGAGTCACACATTGGAGTTTTTTTTTTAAGAGTTTTTCCAATTTTCTGGAAATTTCAGCTTGACGTATTGTGGTCACATCGAATCGTCCGACAGTGATGCTGGAGTTAATCCCGCTTCTAATCCGACATCAAGCAGGAGGAAACACGCTTAAGCTGAAGTTCAGAGTCCTGCGTCGCTCAGACACACCTGCTCAGTATTTCCTCTTTAACTACGAGTTGGAATGCACTCAGATTAGTACACACTTTACATAACCAAGTCCTGACCTGATTCCTACTGTAGATCGAATAACGTCTCTGATCACCAACGTTGCTCGTCATTCACTCGATTGAAATTTAACTCTGAAGGCACGACGCGGATGAACTCGATCGGTTTCTAGGTTGTGTGTGTGTGTGGAAATTCTCCCACACGTTCTCACACGCCGCTCGTGTCGGTGATGAATTAAAAACAGCGCGCAGTGCAGACGCCTGTCATCTGAATTAAAACACCAGCTCATAATAATAAGGATGCTAATAATAATATAGATAATGACACTGATAAAAGGGCTAATCTGCGCCGAACAAAGCGGTGTGTTGCGCGCTGATTGCCCGAGTCGTCGCCGTATTCAATTAGGCCGCTCTCGCTGCCGTATTAATCATCTTTTCAGCAAACAAGCCGGCATTAATTAAAGCGGAGCCGGCGGATAAAGACATGTTGCTGGATCATCATTCTGTTTATCAGCCATGCACACACACACACACACACACACACACACACATACACGCACACACATACACGCAGTGCCTCATATAGCTTGTAGGAGTTTTTGAGCTTCGTATTCAAAGTGTGCCAAAAAAGAAACACTGGAATTTGTCTCTTTTTATGGTTTTCAACTGAAAGGATTTAGAAAGCGAATCAGCGGACGATGAAACGTTTTTTTTTTTTTTTTTAAGCAACGAGACAATGATTGATACACAGTGTTTACTTGTAATTTAATTCTTAACATTGCGGTAAATAACAGTGTTTTTCTTACTTATTTATAATTGTAACAAATTTTACATTAAACAACATTTTAGATATTTTAAAGCACATTTTATATATAACTTTTGTATTCATTGACATGGTGAGGTTTATGATGGATTTAGCGTGTATGGAAGGAGTCTCCAGTGCCAGAGCATTGCGACAGTCGGCCGTAAGTTGTGACTGAGATTCCCGACGCCTTCAGGACGTGGAGGTTTCCGCGCACACTGATGTTTCTCTGTAACATGACGATGGATGTGTTGTAGTAATGTGTCACAGTTTAATTTAAACATTTCCTATTATGCAAAAGTCACTCTTAGACATTCAAATGTGGACGTACAAAGAAAAATGCTAGGGGGGGTGGGCGGTGGCATCTTTCCCTGATTTTTTATTTTATTTTATTTTTTGGCCAGGGCATAAAGAAACGGATTAGATTTCGACCCTAATGTGAGCTCATACAAGAAAAGAGAAGCCCCCCCTCTCCCAGGGTTGTTGATCAGCTCTGAGGTTTTCTGGAAGGGCGTGGCTCAGCGGTAGCTCATTTGCATAGACACAGAAATGGCCTGTTCAGATGAGGAGTAAAATAAAAATGCATCGTCTGAGGGATGTTTATGTGTATTTATTCCACATTTACAGCATATACAATAATGGCGCTTTTCCACTGCATAGTATGGCACGACACGGTTCAGTTCAACTCACTTTTGGGGGGTTTTCCACTGGGAACAGTACCTGGTACCTGGTCCTTTTTTTAGTACCACCTCAGCCGAGGTTCCAAGCGTGCCGAACCGTTACCAAAACGTGATGTGTAAACTCTGCTGGTCACTGATTGGCCGGAGAAAATCGTCATTACTGCGTCACTGAGCTTGTGACACGAGACACAACAGAACCGCTATATTTAGAACAGCCAGCGAAGGATCGGACGCACCTTTTTGTATTAACCAAAAATTTTCTTTGGCTGCCATCAGCCTCTTTTGAAACAAACTCCTTCGTCTCGCTGTTAAAAACATCCACATGCCGAGAATGAAGAACACCATGTTTGTTTGTGGCGCGTTTACGATGACGTCACGGCAGTAGAGGCGCCGCAACTATAACGACACGTGAATAATCCCGCCCACTCTAAAGCGTTACTAAACTGCAGTGGAAGCGCAAACCGAGCCGAACTGAGCCGAACCGAAGTGAGCTGTACTGAACCGTGTCGTGCCGCATTATGCAGTGGAAAAGAGGCATAAAAGACACACTTCTTCAGATTGACTTACCTTCTTATCTCATTATTCAAGATTCAAGATTCAAAGAACTTTATTAATCCCAGAGGGAAATTACTCTTGGTTATACAGTTGCTCAGATTAATCAGATTAATTTACCGGGAAGGAAGAAAAGTTAAGTTGGGGGGAGGGGGGATATATATTAGACTGGAAAATAAAATTAAAGAAACAATCTGAGCAGGTGAGGGTTAAAGGGCCTTGCTCAAGGGCCCAACAGGAGCAGTTCAGTGGTGCTGGGGTTTGAATTCAGGACCATCCAGTGCCTTAACCCCTGAGCTACCCCTGCCCCTGTTTAAGCCACACTTAGAGGTGTATGTACAGTATAGGGAAATGGTTGGCTTCTAAGTATATTATCTATTTATTTCATGATTTTCCGATCCGATGAGAGCACAACGTGTAGTGTTAATGTGAACATCCGCTCGGGGGTTGAAGACCCGGTCCTGACTTACTTTGCAAATTCAGAAGTTCTGAGTTCTGAGCTTTAATCAGTCACAGTGTAATTTCACTGTACCGTGTCACCTTCTGAACAGGATATTCAGACGAATTTGAATATTATCTAATCATTTCCCACACACTCAGTACAGCAATTCCCATTTTAAATTCTGGAATAAACAGGATCACCTGAGTGGAACGTATTTACTTTTGACAGATGGGGAAATGAGAGCTGTGTACTGCACCCGAGCTCTGTGTGGTTCTGTCGGGCGAGTCCATCAGAAAGTCTCACTCCCACAATCCTTTTCTTCTCCAGCTGCTTGAGTCCAAACACACTGGTTCAACCAGCCACACTAGACCGCCATCGCCCTCTCTTTTTTCCGTCTTCCCTCTCGAAGAAATCACACAGCGGAGTGGAGAGAGAAGTGAAACCCCACCACAATGAGCCTGAGAAATATCAGAGTGGCGTTCTCTCTTTTTTTTTTTTTTTTTTTTTTAAGCCAAAGATGGGCCGTCTCCCAAATCCTCGCGCCCTATCAGACAAATTAAAGTAAATCAAGCATGAAATGAAGCAGGAGAGCCTGGAGATAAGGTTCCTTTAAGTCCTTCACTACAGATTAGACCACTGAGAAAGAGAGAGAGAGATAGTGTAGTGGTCAGGAGGATGGAGAGAGAGAGAGAGAGTGGAGGAGAAAGTGAGAGAAAGAAGACAGATAAAAGAAGAAGATTGAGGCTGTTAATTTAGCATGTGAAGGAAAGGAGGTACAGTGGTCAGATGTTTGCACAAAGAGAGAGAGAGAGAGAGAGAGAGAGATGGCAGTGAAGTTCAAACGAGTAAACTAACTATGAATCTGTGCATCAGTGATTTCACGTTGGTGAAAGAAGCTAAGAAAATGTATTCCGCTGAACTACTTTAATATCATTTGCTCTAAATGGATTTGAATATGGATAGTAGATTTAATATTTGCTTTATTTTGTTAGGTCTGGTTGAAGCTAGATATTTGTGCAGGGCGAGAAGACGGATGTGAACTCATGTGGAAAAAAGGCAACCGTGTTCATATGCAGCATTCATTAGGAGGAGTTTCTGTAGGAACCTCTTGGTCTGAGACACCGGGGTTTAAAGGAGGGCTATTATGCAAAATTCTCTATTTAGACATTTTTAGACATCCAGTTAGGTTTCCACTGTACAAAACCATGAGAAAAGGAAAAAAATTTTTTTGTATTGGCCAGGGCTCAAACAAGCCAATTAGATTCTCCCCCTATTGTGACCTCACATAGGAAGAGCCCCTCCCCTGGTTTGTTGCTCAGCTTTGCTGTTCTCTGGAGGGCCGTGGCTCAGCAGCAGCAGTTAGAGCTATAAAAAATAAACAATGCATTATTTGACACTTGACTATTTGAAACCTACATACTGTATGTGGACCTTTAAATTAGGCTGCAGTTTGGTAAAGTTTTGCAGAATAGTGTCCAGATAATGAAAAATTCTGTTAACAAATGTGTCACAGGTAGGTGCAAAAAAAAAAAAAAGTTCTAATGAAACTTTCAATCTCTCGATTGTTTACTGATGAGGTCACTCTGGAAGTATGACCAAGTTTCCCCAATCATGGGCTGGAAGTTTTTTTTTTAATGCCCTTTATGTCCTCGCACCATGCAACTTAAGGTTTTTAGTTTCGATAAAGAAAAGACTACAGTATATTTGATTAAGTATTTTTCTTGTGCAAACCAGTTAACCTGTTATATTATAATGATAATTTCATAGATTTATACATATATCATTTTATAACTATAATTATATTATCTAATATAACTGTATGAGGGTGAGTCAAAAATTATCTGCAGTAGGGTTGTAGAATTTATTTTAATAATTTGCTGGAAAAGACAAAACATAATTTTACTCCATAATCCTTTTGCTTTTTAATACACTTTTGTCCGACTGTCAACAAGCTTTCATATTCTCTCATTGAAAAAAAATGTTTACGGCCGAGCTGTGAGCCACATGAGAATGCACCGCTGTCTTCACTTCATTAATCAGAAGTGAATCTTCGTCCTCGTAGGGCTGTTTCCAGGGGATGGAACATGTGAAAGTCTGATGGAGTGTGATCTGGACTATAGGGAGGACGCTTTAACACCTCAAAACAAAGTCTTTGCAGAGTGTCAGCAATGTGGGCAGAAGTGTGCGGACGTTCAACGCCATGTGAGATCACAACATTTTTGGATATCAGTCCTCTGTGTTTAATCTGAAGTTTACGCTTCAGCTCTTCAATAAGCGTCTCACTGTAACGAGCACTGCTGATTGTTAAACCTTTTACCAGTTCCAATACTTCTGGCCCTTGAGAATCCCCGGAAACTGTAAACATTGTTGAATTTTCCAGCTGATGGTCGATTTTTTTAAAACTTATTCCCAGTCTACGATTGAGGATGTTTCAGTTCCATACTGTGCTGTTTACTCTCAGACTCGTAGTGATGAGTCCGTGTCTCGTCACCATCAGTGTTGTGCGACATTAATTTTTAAAGTAACTAATTACATTACAAAATTACTGTCATTAAAAAGTAATCAGTTACATTACAGCGTTACTTTCTGATAAAAGTAACTAGTTCGAGTACTTTTCCACTGCAGAAAATGAAAACTCCTTTGTGATTCCTCATGCATGTTGTTTTAGTCAAAACCTTTATAATTATTCTACCATCATCACTCAGCCAAGCTTGGCCCATAATCTGTTAACTACTAATACCCCTATCTCACCTACTCATACCCCTATCTCACCTACTCATACCCCTATCTCACTTACTAATACCCCTATCTCACCTACTAATACCCCTATCTCACCTACTCATACCCCTATCTCACCTACTAATACCCCTATCTCACCTACTCATACCCCTATCTCACCTACTAATACCCCTATCTCACCTACTAATACCTCTATCTCACCTACTAATACCCCTATCTCACCTACTAATACCCCTATCTCACCTACTAATACCCCTATCTCACCTACTCATACCCCTATCTCACCTACTAATACCCCTATCTCACCTACTAATACCCCTATCTCACCTACTAATACCTCTATCTCACCTACTAATACCCCTATCTCACCTACTAATACCCCTATCTCACCTACTAATACCCCTATCTCACCTACTCATACCCCTATCTCACCTACTAATACCCCTATCTCACCTACTCATACCCCTATCTCACCTACAAATACCCCTATCTCACCTACTCATACCCCTATCTCACCTACTCATACCCCTATCTCACCTACTAATACCCCTATCTCACCTACTCATACCCCTATCTCACCTACTCATACCCCTATCTCACCTACTCATACCCCTATCTCACCTACTCATACCCCTATCTCACCTACTCATACCCCTATCTCACCTACTAATACCCCTATCTCACCTACTCATACCCCTATCTCACCTACTCATACCCCTATCTCACCTACTAATACCCCTATCTCACCTACTCATACCCCTATCTCACCTACTCATACCCCTATCTCACCTACTCATACCCCTATCTCACCTACTCATACCCCTATCTCACCTACTAATACCCCTATCTCACCTACTAATACCTCTATCTCACCTACTAATACCCCTATCTCACCTACTAATACCCCTATCTCACCTACTAATACCCCTATCTCACCTACTCATACCCCTATCTCACCTACTAATACCCCTATCTCACCTACTAATACCCCTATCTCACCTACTAATACCTCTATCTCACCTACTAATACCCCTATCTCACCTACTAATACCCCTATCTCACCTACTAATACCCCTATCTCACCTACTCATACCCCTATCTCACCTACTCATACCCCTATCTCACCTACTCATACCCCTATCTCACCTACTAATACCCCTATCTCACCTACTCATACCCCTATCTCACCTACTCATACCCCTATCTCACCTACTAATACCCCTATCTCACCTACTCATACCCCTATCTCACCTACTCATACCCCTATCTCACCTACTCATACCCCTATCTCACCTACTCATACCCCTATCTCACCTACTCATACCCCTATCTCACCTACTCATACCCCTATCTCACCTACTAATACCCCTATCTCACCTACTCATACCCCTATCTCACCTACTCATACCCCTATCTCACCTACTCATACCCCTATCTCACCTACTCATACCCCTATCTCACCTACTCATACCCCTATCTTACCTACACGGTTTCGTGCGGTGGCCGTAAGTATGAGCAAGTTTTGGCGCTGTGATTAGGTTTGCAGAACTTAGCGGAACGTCGGTGGCTCACAGTGCCTAGCACCTCTTCTCACCGCGAGTAAAACCACATTGGTGAGATAGGGGTATAACAGCAGGAATAATACCCCTACAGTATCTCACCTGTGCGGTTTGACTCACGGTCGAAGTCGCAAAGGTCCGCAAACTTCCGCGAGGCCCGCCCAAAAAATTAAACATGTTTAATTTTTCTAATACCCAAAAAATTAAACATGTTTAATTTAATTTAATTTTTCGCGCGGAAAGATGGAAACGTACTCACAATGCCAAAAACTCACGGTGAATCATAATGAACCGTATTTACGGCCACCGCGCGAAACTGTGTAGGTGAGATAGGGGTATAACCGGGGCGGGATATTGGGGGCGGGATATTGGGGGCGGGACTTGTAGGACGACTTTTACACACACACACAACACACACACACACACAGACACACACACACACACAAAGAGATTGAGAATGACTGCTGTCTGGCTCATGGATTACATACATTGTCTGAATAATGGATTACATTTTTAAAAAAGTAACTAAATAACTGAGAACTTAAATGTTAAATGGCGGACCTAACTCGTTACAACAAAAAATTAATCGAAGTACTCTACGTTACACCCAACACTGGTCACCAGTAATGATTTTCTTTAAGAAACTTTCACCTTCATTAGACAGGCGCACCAGGTACACCCTCAAACCACAAAAAAAAGATTCACTGCAAGCTGCTCTTCTTTTGTGAAAAATACAAAGTGGGACGTCCATTTTTGCTCACACTGCAGTTACAAACGAACTGATGTAACACGTCCACACCTGCACAGCAGTGGCTGGGGAGACAATAAGCTCAAACAGAAAGCGCTGATAAGACAGTACAGGAGTTTTAATGTAAGCGGAGTACGGATAATTTTTGACTCATATATATATATATATATATATATATATAAACAGTACATTATTATGATTATTTTACACTAATCAAAAAATGTTTTCCGTTCTGTAAAGATCTAAATATCTGGTCTGGTGTTAACTTAAACCTCTGCACTGTGTTTTTTTCCCCCCACAGAAGAGCTCGAGGCGGTCAGCATCGGAGCAGAAGCGGGCGTCCGTCCCCGTCAGGCGCTTCCTCCCGGCACCACATGGGGGCCGTTCACTGGGAAAATAGAGAGATCTACTGGAGCCAATGACACCGTATGTCTCTCTTTTTTGATGATTAGCTGACATGTTGTAGTATTGTACTCTGTATAACGTAATATATCATAGAGTGCTGGTGAATTCTCGGTATGGTCGAGTCAGTTTGTTATAATTGGTTATGGTTTATAAATCAAAAGCTCATTTACAGGTTACAGGACCTTGGACAGCGGAGACGATCTGTAGGAAAATGTGTCGCTGTTGATGTGGTGAACTTTTTTGATTAAGGAGCTTAGTAGCAGTCAGAGGTAAAGATGTACATGAGGGAATGTTCGGCTGTAATGTGAGTGATAACAATTAATTAATTTTGTTTCATTGCCGTTCCACAACATGTGCCATAAACGGACAACAAGAATCACGTGGTTCATTAGTTTATGGAGAAATGTAGTTAGAAACAGAAATTTGATGTTACTGGCAAAAATACATTACAGAACACCAGTGTGTTAACAGCAACTTACTCAGAGTAAAGCTTTAAGAGAGGGAGAGGAAGAGAGAGGGAGAGAGAGAGAGAGAGAGAGAGAGAGAGAGAGGGGGGGACGAGTACAGTGAGTACAGTGTTTTAGTGTCCAGTTGCGGAAGTTGAGGTTTCAGAGAAATAGAGCGTGCAGAGTGAATCAAGTGTCAGAGAAAGAGATGAGTGAAAGTGTGCGTGTGTGTGTGTGTGTGTCACGGGTAATCTGTGCCCGTGGCAGGTTCCTCTCTCTGTATCGCTGAGCTTTTGTTGTTGCTCCTGTCAGAGTGGGGAGAGGCCGATGGAGGCCTGCGCAGACCTGATAAGGAAAAAGAGGATTCAGCAGGAGAAAGAGCAGAGGAGAGAGAGAGAGAGAGAGGAGTGCTCTCTGTCTGTCTCTCACTTCACTCCCCCTCTTTTTCTCTCTCTCTCTCTCTCTCTCTCTCTCTCACACTCTATGCCTGTACAACACACACACACACACACACACACACACAATTTCGTTCAGGTTCGAATGACCCATTTTGATTTTTTTTTCCTTTTACTTTTCATATTTCATTTTACTTTTTCCCTTTAAAAATCACACACACACACACACACACACACATGCTGTGCACAGAAGAGTCTGTAAAGGAGATATTAGTGATTTAAGGTGGATCAGAGTGCCGTCGTACAGTGTATCTGTGATTCGGCTGTAGGTTGTAATCGTTTGTGACTTTTTAAAAAATGTATATGTATTTTTTTAAAAAGCGTGAGGCTCGCTGCTATGAAACACTCAGCGTACTCTTGAAAGCTCCAGATCTTAAACCGCACACACTCACACAGATTCTTTGAATTCCTTTCTGTGCCTGGATCAGGAAGCAGTGTGATGTGTGTGTGTGATAGTGAAGGTACAATGAGACTAAAGATCTTCAGCTTCTGCTCTCACAGAGAGCCCCGAAAAATCCCCACAGGGACGAGACGGGATAAGAGAGATCGCTAACAATGCGGTCATTCAGAGACACACACACACACACACACACACACACACACACACACACACACACACACACACACACACTGTTTATTGAATCGTTTATTAATGACTATATTTTGGCAATATATTATTTATTTATTTGTTCTTCAATAAGTAATAAAACACTACGTGTTGTGCTGTTGTAGGAAAATAATCAATGTGGAGGTGGTGTGTTAAAAGCAGAGTTACTGTTAAGTTAATTTATCATGAATTTGATGAATGAATGAATGAATGAACCACTAGAACTGTACGCTGTGCTTCAACATCAAAGAGCACAACATTTTACAGACACCCGGAGTTATTACATCCATATAAGGAATGAGGGAGGAAACTTAAGGAAACAGATACCACCAAAATGAACCAGGTGCTACTTCACGTCTGGTGCTGCTGCCGGTTCAGAGCCGCTTCAATAGCGAACTTCCTTATAACTGGCCCTGTTTCTCCATGGGCTAGAGAGTCGCGTCATTACGTCACTGTACACGTACGCGGTATATATTTTCCAGCAGCAAAACAAATTAGTGTCACGCACAAAAGCAATAACAACAATGACGAACTTCAGCATGTCTTTGCGAGCAGCTCTTCTGACTTTATCATTACTAGAAAGCACTTGAGCTGCCCGTTGCATATTGAGTCTGATTTATAAAGCTGGTAGTCACAAACTTTTAGTTGGCCGTGATAATCCCGCCCCCAGCGCCTGACGTAAGCAGTTCTCTGTTCTAGCCCAACAAAGTGTTGGTGCCACCATGGAAAACTGGTACGAAATTGGGCAAAAGAGGGGTTAGAGAAAGGGGTAAAAAAAGAGGGGGAAGCATGTGAAAGTCAACACAGTTGAAGGAAAATAGCAGAAAACACTAACAGTTAGGCCTTGTACACACGGGCGTTAAATTTTTGAATAACCGGACGCTCTGAGCGTCCTAGACGTTCGATTGACTTCTACACTGGCGTTCGTTTGTCTCTGTCTAAGGCCAGCCTGCAGCCCAAATTGTAGTTTGTGTGTTTAACCTGTAGGGGGCAGTGTGTCGGGACCTGGATATGAAAGCCCTTGTCATTTTATTTGAGGTGCCTCCTTTTAATATGGACCATTTTGCTATATTAGACATCAATCTTCTTGTTTTAAAAATGTGCGTAATACGGCGACGTAGGGAGAGAAAAAAATGGCCGCTGCTACTGGGTTCACCCTCTGACTGCACAACGTCGGATTAAAGGAAGTTCTTTTTGTGGTTTATGAAGAAATGTGAAAATTTCCGCGCAAGTTTTTCAATTACTGTCGGATGTCAGTTTCGACTTTTGATTGTCAAAATGCCACGAATATGCAATTTGGTGTTAGCCCCGGAGAGAGACTACTTCACTTTATTTAGCCTTTTTTCCGCATTTCCCTATGTATAGCATGTAGGATCATGGGATATATCCAGTCCCCTGAAGCGTAAAATGAACGTGAAGAAAACGCACTAGAAGCGATTCCTTGCGTCCGTTGGGATTTGAACGGCAAGAAAAATCTGCATGCAACGTTTTTTTGACGCCATATAAACGCACGTCACCAAAGGCCGTGTGAACACTCTCATTGACTGCTATGTGTAGAGCTTGATCCGTGCTCACCGGACGCTACGAACGCCAGAAAAACGCTCGATTTTAAATCCCGTGTGAACAAGGCCTTACTGAAAGTTGGTTATTTTCTAACACCAGCATGTCCTCAAGTGTTTTATTCCTATTTTATTCCTATGATGACATGTTTATTCCTGTTATCACTTGGAGCTATAAAATAATATCTTCACTGTATCTTGAAAAAAGGAAAAGAAAAACAAAAAACAAAAATGTATTCTAATGTGTGGCGCTGTATTATTATTTTTTAATAAAACCATTTAAGTCCAGTCAAACAATTTATTTGTATATTTACATTACAGGACATTGTATAAACCTCAACTGTTTAATTAAAGCATGTCAATGTTACATTGATTCATTGAGAGCTACAGTAGCTGCTGGTGGTGGTGCTGACGGTGTGGTTGGTGGCGTCCAACATCTACGACAACATGACATAACAATCTGCGAAGCTTTAACTGCTCTCTTCGAAAGACTTACACGTGTTTGAAAATGTGTTGCAAAGAAAAAACTTTATATTTGAGTGACACCACAGACCAATGTCTCCTTGTGAAGGCTTTACCATATATGGAGAACACATGCAATTTAATATAAACATGTCAGCTGCTTTGGTACAAAGTTAATCAAAACATTCTGACCAATCACAATTCAGAATTCAACATCACTGTGGTGTGAATAAACACACTCGATCACTTAGTGTGTGTGAGGTGAAGTGTAAGACTTGTCCGTGTTTGCTCAGGACTGAAGTACTTGTTTCCTCATCTGGTTGTAGGTGCCGCTGGTCCTGACTGGAGGTCCACCGTGGCTGATGAATGTGACGTGGGTCAGCGCAGACGACTCGAGGAATAACTGTGTGGTTTACAGCAAAGGTAAACGTCATTTAATAGACCACCTGCTTTGTGGCTTTTACACGACTGGTGCTGTATCAGATACAGTACAGTACATGTCCCGACTGAACTTACGAAAAAGTCAAGAAAGAGGATCGTAAAAGAAAGAATGTGGTGTTTTTGTAAAAGTTTAACCTAATGGATCTGTGCACAGGAGGTGCCTCTGCACCTGCTCGTTAAAATGAAAAGGTGTGGCCTTTGTGACTCACTGGCAGCGAAGAAGGTGTGGCCTCAAGTCCTGTCAGTCATAGTGAAGAAGGCGGGGTTTTTGTTTCTGGAGTCACAGTGAAGAAGGTGTGGCTTCTGTGTCTGCTCCTGTCAGTTAAAATTAAAAAGGTGTGGCCTTTGCGACTTACTGACAGGGAAGGAGGTGTGGCCACTAGTGCTGTCAGTCAAACTGATGGAGTTGTGGTTAGTGTGTCTTGAGTCACACTGAAGGAAGAGGCGTGGCCTTTATGTCTTAAGGCACGGTGAAGGAGGCGTGGCCTTTATGTCTCGAGTCACACTGAAGGAGGCGTGGCCTCTGTGTCTGTACATGTTGGTTAAAATGTAAACGATGTGGCCTTTTTGACATCACTGAGTGAAGGAGGCATGGCCTCTAGTCCTGTCAGTCATCCTGAAGGAGGCGTGGTCGGTGTGTCTTGAGTCACAGTGATGGAGGCGTGACCTTTGATCTTGTCAATCACAGGAATCTGCACAGACTAGTTTTGTACACTTCAGACAAACCACAAATGCATTCATGGATCAAACCATATTTCTCTGTTTCTTAAAAAAACGTTCCTGTGAACAACACAGCCTCCTCCCTGACTCCTATCTGACTCCTCCCTGCTGCACTTGTGGTGTTATTCAGCATGAAGATAACTCTATCAACCTCTCTCTTCCTCCCGACTGTAAAGAATGGTATTTCTCTTGAACCCCTCCGACTCTTTCATTCATCTCTAGTGGCTTAATTGATTAATCTCTTCATGGAACATGTGTAAGTTTGCAGCGAGAACAACCCAGGCGCAGCGCAAAAACGACCAGAGGAAAGAAGAGATTTAAGAGCCGTTATCACTCTTAATCGAAGAACAAAGAGACACCGAGGGAGAATAATAGCCAAACATCTCCAGCAATGTCATACTTCATTATCGGCGCAGTCGAACAGCAGCGTGCCTGCGAGGAGTCGCGAGCTTTAATTAAAAGACATGGCATGAAACCGAGGGGAGTTAAACAGCGAGTCGTTAACGAGTCAACGGAGGAGAGAAAGACGGCTGAGGAACAGAGAAACACCAGAGCGTAAACTCCTCGGTCCTGAAGGTGTCGGGAAATTCAAAGTTCAACCTTTACCATATTAGTGATACTGCAAAATCACATTATAGTGTGTAGTGTGACATAATTGGCTACAGTATGAATATCATTATTTACAGTATAATGCTGAGGCCTAATGCTTGGTGTTACCCATAATGCTATGTGAGCACAAGTAGCCAATAACACAGAAGAATGTAATATGGAATTAATTGTGTAATCTATTAACTTTCTGGGTCATTTTTTAAGATACTGCAGTGTCTAGAAAAAGCACACGTGGTAAAAAGCAGAGGGAATAAGAAAGTGTTAAACGAGTGTTTTATACCTGCTCTCAATCCAGTCAGAGCGATTTCTCTTATCTCGAGAGACTGTCACGCTGGAAGTGTCAGGTGCAGGGAGGAGGGAATATTTGAGATCACGGAGCTGCCGGATGCTGTGAGGTGTCGTAAATCCAGGGTTTGATCACCGGAGATGAAGGGACGAGGAGGTGACAAGGCTTAAAGGGCTGAAGCTTTACTTCATTCCGGTCATTAGATAGTGTAGACCTCATCATCTTGGCCTGGATTGATCGTCTTTCTCGCTATCCGTCACTCCGCCCAGCTCACATTTTTCACTTGCCGTCGGTTTGCCGGAGGCTAGTTGGGGGAAGACCTGGCAATATAAGAAAAAGGAAAAAAGTAAAGATGAGCGTAGCATGGTTAGCGTAAATGCATACATGTACAAAATTATAATGCCTTTATAAAGGGTTTGTGTTGGGATACGTGGGGTAATTTGTTTAGAATTGTAACATAATCTGAAAAAAAATTATGTTCAATCAAGTTAACTACAAAATCACAATACAAATCAAATCAGCACCTAGATATCGTAATAATATGGTATTAAGTGGCCCCTAGTGATGTCTAGCAAAACACTAGACATTCTGATATTTAGCATAATCTGCATGTCTTTGGACTGTGGGTGAAAACCGTAGTGTTCGGAGGAAACCCACCAAGATGATGAGGTCTACACTACCTAATAACTTGAAGGTGCAAGTAAGGAAATTCTTTAGTTAAAATTTTGTCTCCTAGTTCAAGTTACACACAGGATTTGCTTGTTCAAACTTCGCTTTGTGCTCAAGAGAGTTGCCAGATCAGACAGGGAAATCCCAACTTGGAAGTGTGAAACCCTACCCACTCTGATTAAAAATAAATGAATTAATTCCATAAATAAATAAATAAATATCAGTATTAGAAATCGTACTGTAGATCAGTTATACATGCACTAAAATTAACAAAAATAATTGAATTGTTTATTACCAGACCAAGACAGCACAGCACGATTAAAAAGTCGTCGATTATTATTATTATTATTATTATTATTATTATTATTATTATTATTATTATTATTTAATTTCCAATAGTGAATGAAAAAGTAGAAGCGAGAAGAAATGAGTTCCGGGAGCTCCAGTATTTAGCAATTGAAATTGGTCCTTATTCATGAACCCTGTACTAAAATTGTGTAGAAATATTTTCCAACCTCACTGAACTCAAAGTTTCCACCATGACGGCTCAAACGGTAAAGGCTCTGGGTTACTGATTGGAAGGTCAGGGGTTCAGGCCCCGGCACTGCCAAGCTGCCACTGTAAATCCGTGAACAAGACCTTTAACCCTGTTTGCTTCAGCGGTGCTGTATCCTGTCTGACCCTGGGCTCTGACCCCAACTTTCTAAAGTATTGACTTAATTCAATAGGGCAACCTCGTAGACGTGAAGCATACACAGCTGATCCACACCGCATGATCTGAATCCGGGAACTGAACCCGACTACCAGAATGAAACTAGAAACTAGAAATAAACATGTTTGTAGCCTGGGATGAAGGGGAAAAAAAGGTTTTGGTCTCCATAGCTACTGTAGATTTCCCATTTTAAACGAATGTACAGTGGCTGAATTTTTATATAACTCATTAGCGAACACTACCTAAAGACATACAATTAGGCATAATTGAGGTGTGAACCGCTAGCTGTTTGCTTTGCATCACTTTAGCTAACCAGCTATGTGGAATCATTGTAGTTTAACTTATAAAGGAATTTAGGAGTTGACATGGGACGATGCGTAGGATATGGATGATGGAATTCAATCAAATGCAAAGTAACGTTAGCATATAAATTACCGTTAGCCATCTTAGAATTTCAGTTAGGATTAAACTTGTGGTAACTGAGGTAAGTAGTGTTCAAACAACAGACAGATTCTATTCATTCTGCACATTTGCTCATTCATGGATTAGCATTGCGTTTAAGTGGTTAAGTCAGCTTCTGCCAAGATGGCGACGACCAGAAATCCCACAGTCCAGCTTCAAAAACCCCTCTTCACCAAAAACCTTATTGAGGGTTTGTTTGGTTCATGAACAATCTATGGTTCAGTACTGATATGTGAGCGATGGAGTAATATAACGCAAAACAAACATTATGGGTTATAACGTTTTTACTTAGTTGAACATTCTTATTGCTGCAGCAGTTCTTATTAAGTATTGTTTCATAAACACTATACAGTTGTGTTGTAATAAAATCTGAAGAGACAGCCGGGTGTAATGAACACAGGACAACGGTGCGGATGAGTGAGGGATGGATAGAGGAAGGAGGAGGAGGAGGCGAGTCTGTCTATCTTAAGCAGAGCTGGCTCACTTCTCTCCATATTCATATTCTCCGGCAGCTGTTATCGCTTAAAAAGCTTTCTAATTACAACAACAAGACAAAAAAAAAAAAAAACTTCTGGATGCAGTCCAGCCATGAGAAATGATAAAATAAGCCTTCATTCTCTCTCTCTCTCTCTGTCTCTCTCTTAATCTCCACAAAGCACCTTGGAGTCTGTTCACCCAAATACATGCCAATGAACGAGGGAAGTGCCATTCGGAGATGCAGGTGTCACGCTCGATAAGAAACTTCTGGATTTTTAAAAAGCTGTGGCTAATGTGGGTGAAACCACAGGCAGGATTGTTTTTGGCCTGATAACATTCCTCGTGCGTGCAGAAACGCCAAATTCCATCGTTTAATAAACAGCCCGGGACTCATTTCATTAAGACGAGCTCGGGGGGAGGGGGAGGGGGAGACAACGACTTCGCCATGCAGTGTGTGTGTGTGTGTGTGCGCAAGTGTGTGTGAGCATCCTTCGTCAGTCCTTCCTTTCAAAGTCTTTGCAGTAGAGCCTCTTATGTGCTGACATATCAATCAAAAAGCTTATCGGTGAATGGGAATCAAGGTCAGAGGTCATCGCTCTTGTGGTCAAACAGCTTAGAGGAAAGAGAGGGAGAGAGAGAGAAAAAAGGGACAAAGAGACAAAATGGAAGAGAATAGAGAGAAAGGGGTGAGGACGTCAGTGAAGAACAAATAAAAAGCAGGAAAGAAAGGTAAGATAAAAAAGAGGTAAAAATAGAGAAAGGTTGAGGGAGGGAGACGTGAGAAGGAAAAAGAGTGAGTACAGAAGATAAAGAGAGAAAGATCGAGAGAGGAAATGGAAAAAAAAAGAGGAAAAGTGGATGGAGGGATCAGACCTGTCAGTCAAAGTGAGCTTAGTTCACTCACCCAGTAAAGTCCTACTCCTTAGCTTCTTGCTTTTCAGGGGAAAAAAATATGTCAAACCTTAAAAGACAAAAAAAGTCTCAAATTTAAAGAGCTTTTAAAAAATTTTTTATAAAAATTTCAAGTTTGAGAGTGAGGGCGTTTGTGCCCTTCATCAGAGCCCTGTCCCTGACAGACGATTGGCCGAGCCTCACAGAGAGAGTGTGTGTTTGATGTAGTGCGCATTACAAGGACACAGGTGTGAGGGGCAGATGGGGCAGATGGTGCAGGTCTTTGATTTATGGTGTGAAGACACAGTGTGTTGGGAATCCTAGTAGTGCATACAGTGAGCACATGCTGTAGAGTGATAAACAGAACCATGGACGTAGAACACGTTATCGCCAATTCTGTACAGAATGGATGTACATTCGCACTAACAGCAGACAGTAGAAAGATTTCAACCTTTATAGTTTGGAAATGGAAACAGGGTATTATATGGTGATGCAGTCGAATTAAAGGTTCTGAGCAGTCAGAAGGCGTTGATTCGTTTTCTTTGACAGCATGGTGCGTGCATGGAATCTAGGAATAAAATCTACTGACTGTAACAATGTGTTCAGCGGTAGACTGGGAAGTATAGTTTTGTAGAAGTTTTAGGAGTTTCCAGAATTTTCTTGAAGCTTGTTGATCTTTCAAATCTCCAATGTGGGAAGATGTGCACCTGGTATCATCAACTGTATCCAGAAAATTCCATCATCGATCGACCAAGTGCCACTCAGCACAGAGCTCCTGGTGCCTACACCTCCAAAGAGAGATCAACTGTCCAAATTACAGAGATGCAGTAGTAGTCTGTGCTGTGTGGCGCTTGGGCGATGGATGATGATAGAAACCCCATACTACCCCAACCAAACAGAAAGACCTCAATGACTTGGTGAGAGACCTCGGTCTCATGAAGTCCAAAGTCGAGCTTTTGATGTTGAGACTCAAGCAGTGGAACTTGCTAGATGGAAGTGTGCATGTACTGTACTGTAGCAGATCAGAAAAAGTGTCACAAGTATTTTAAAACTTCTTATACCATCAAGAGGAGCTTTGCTTCCGCAACAATGTGTCTGGTTTGTTTAAAGTAATTGGAATTTCCTGTAGCCCCAGTAAGTGGTGCCTCTTCATTGACAGTTCATGCAGGAGCCTCAAAGCTGTGCTGCTTCATTATGGAAACATGTATCCATCTCTTCCACTGGCTCACTTGGTGCAGCTTAGAGAGGAATACAGCAGTGTTAAAATCTTGTTAGATGATGGAAGTGATCTAGGACTTCAAAATGGTGGTATACCTAATGGGTCTCCAACGCGGCTTCGCCAAGTATCCATGGTATATTTGAGCATTTATCAGCAGTGACACTAACCGCAGACGAGATTGACCAGCGCAAACTGCATTCGATGTGGGCAGAAGCAATATCAAATGGGAGCCAATGGTAGACCCCCATAAGTATTGTTCTCACTGTTGCACATAAAATTGGGAGTGATGAAACAGTTTGTCAGAGCACTTGATATAGAATAAAGCAGGGATATTTGTAGGAGATAATGGAGATGCATGGAATGTCCTAAGAACCTTACCAGGATACAAATAGCTGCATGGAACAGCTTTCTTGCAGTGGTTCAAGGATTCGTTGGAAATCACAAAGCTGAAAAAAATATGTGGAACTTTTAGAGATCTCGGTGCAAAACCTCTGTAAAATGGGCTACGGAATTTCCCTCTAAGTGCATGAACTTGATGTTCATCTTGACAGATTTAAAGACAATATGGGTGTGTACTCAAAGGAACAAGGCAAACAAAGGAAAATTATTTGCACTTTTAATAAAATTATGGTTGTAACCCAACCAGTGCCCGAGAAGGGAACAATGGAAATAAAGCAGAAGTATTTTACAGTAAAATGATATCATATTGTCAAAGCCGTTTTGCATATTGAATTGTATTAAGAAAAAAGAAGACATATTATCCCGTCCCACTTGGTAAGACTGTTTTGTCTGCTAAAGTGAAAATGAAAACATAACCTACTGTAGATGAAACCTAGAGAACGTCCTAAAATCATGTAAACATAATTTGTCATTTTGTAATAAATTAAACATGTATTATTAGCAAATTGCTGAGGTATTACATGTTTTACATAATTGGGCTTATAATAATGCGTTGATTGATTGTTTAAAACCATGTGGTGTTTGGTTGTAGGATACAAAAAGGCGAAGGTTTTTGCCCCTCGTTAAATCGCGGGTTGAACCTGTGCCAGTTACGGAGGTGTTTTCAACAGATAAGAAACAGCGAATGTTTCCATAAAGGAAATAGGTTTTTATAGGGTTTAGTCGAGCTGGATGCAGACATCAAGAAGGAGAATGATGTTCCTGAGAATGGAAATGAAAGGAAGAAAGGTTATAAGTAATTATTTCTGAAAAGCCGTAATTGGTTTTAGCGCGGAGAATGAAAACGTCTCTGATGTCTTGGAAATGTTCTGTTTTCTGTTGATCCACAGCAATAAAATGTAGAGGTGCGTCAACTGAATAAATTAGCAGAAGATCCGGTTTTACTATGCGTGCGCACGTGCGTGTGTGTGCGTGTGTTAGGTGCTTTATCATATTTGCTTTTTATATGTTTTACTTTGTCTGTACAAACTGATCTGAGCAGATCATCAGCGTTTAATGTAGAGTTTGATTTCCCATAAAGCCATAATCTGTTCATGAAAATGTTCCATAAGGATGAGACTGGACCGGAGTTTGGCCAGTAAGGAGGAAACGGACACGCAGCTGCTCCGAGAGCTAATCGTTAGAGAACAAGATGAGATAACGACCCTCATAAATGCGCATCAGCAACAATATGTTAAGGGCTTTAGTATTAAATAAGCAGGCAAAGTGCTGTCTTATGGGGAGGAGTTATTTATTTATTTATTTATTTTTGTCACTCTTCAAAGAGATTTGTTGAGAAGTCCAGATTGTTTGGGTTTATAGAAAGGATCGGCATGATCTGAGTGATATCACAATGCTACTGTATAGAAACATGTAATTTCTTAAAATGTTTCAATAATGAACAGGTTATGGTGGCCACCGGTATGATGTGTATAGATTGTGGAAAGATATAAGTTGTTTTTGTTTTTTTTTGTTTTTAAAGCAAAAACAAGTTTTTACTCACTGATTAAACATAAAAAAACATAATTTTTTTCCATCATATGCACAACTTTTGACCTCCTTTGCATGAACTTTTCAGTTGGACCTTAAGGCATCATTACACCAGGTTCCCATTTACAGTTTTTGTTGGTTTCATATCTACCACAGTGTTTAGGCTAATATGATTCTTTACTGAGAAATTCAAGAAGACAGTCCGGCTATAATATGAGGGGTGTTCAAGTCAAACTGTGACGTCCCTCATGAATGAAGGCGTAAAACCAACTGACTGATTTTCAGAAGATTTGAAGCACAGTACGGTGATGAGACTCTTAACCACAGTAAAACATTTGAATGATGGAAACATTTTAATGACGACCGTACGGCCGCGAGTGATGAGGGCCTGGTCCTTGAAAATCAACAGATATCTAGAATCGATAAACTTGAAGAAGAGACACATCTGTCTGTGGGAACTGTACACATAATCATTCACCAACACCACTTGCACATTACAGGACCTCGGCTGGGAGTTATTGCTACGTCCCCCGTACAGTCCTGACCTCACTCCAAGACATTTCCACTTGTTTGGGCCATTAAAGGAGTTCCTGGGAGGCCGGAGTTTCAGACGTGATGCAGGCAGTTTGATCCTGGCTCTGGCGTACTGAGAAAACTTTCTACCCTGATGGTATCCAAGCACTAGTGAAACACTGGGACAAGTGCATTAGTGTAATAGGGGATTATATAGAGAAATAAAGGAAGTAATTGTGTTGTGCATGATTAAAAGTCCCAGTTTGACTTAAACGCGCCTCTTAAACGCAAATGTTAAAGTGGCATTGCTACTCAGTGAACAATTCCTTAATTCTTTACCAAAACCAGAGCACAAACCCAGTCCGGGTCACTCTTTTTTAAATAGTTTGACACGTTGTCAGAGCACAAACGCGTCTTTGAACATCGGCGGCACATGAGCTTCATTTTTATTGTCCAACAGCCTAATTAGCGCATGTCCTAATTCCAGCATTTAGAGGCGGTGTATCATGCTTCGGCTCGTTATCTCTCTCTCCAGACTTTTGTAAATAGTCATATTTTAAAACTTTAATCCCCTTAATGGAAGATGAAGGCAGACAGAGAGCCCGTCATTTACTGAGATAAATGTTATCTCCGCCACAAAGCACTCTTCTTCGCTTTTTCGCCACGCTAATGAGTTTGTTCTTAAGGACTCCTGTGGAATGTTTCATCCGCAGAACCTCAATTAGATAACGCCGCGCTTCTTTCCGAGATGTCCGTTCCCTTTTTTTTTTTCTTTTCCCCCCATGAGGGCAGACAAAAACAACACACGCTGTATCGTCCCTTTGCTTGTTTTCTCATCGCTTCAAAAATGAGCGAGCATGTAGACTATGAGCTCGGAGCGCTGTGCTGCACTGCGTGTGTCTTCACAAAAGACGCCGGGATTATTATTGTCGTTTCATGTTTTATTTACCAACTCGGAGATTACAGACAAAGTGGAACTTTACCTTTTGAATTACCTTATGAACACAGACACAGTCCGCTATAAAAGCGTAAAATATTGTAATGTTAAAATCTGTTCGCTTCCTTAGAGTTGAAAGTGTGAAACCTCATGAATTTTAGTTTCACACATTTACTAGGAATTAATCTTCGAGAACTCGCTCACTCACTCACTGCAACCCAGAGCCTATCCCAGGAGACCAAGGGCACTGAGGTGGGGTACAGTACACCCTGGACTGGAGCAATTCATCAGAGGGCATACATGCTCATTTACACACTATCTGCAATTTGTCTTCAGACAGTTGGAGGGAACTGGAGTACCCGGAGGAAACTCATCAAGCATGCAGAGAACATGCAACATTCTGTGTATGCAACTGCATACACAGAAACCTGAGGAAGGAATCGTACCCAGATCCTGGAGGTGCAAGGCAACAGTGCTAACCACTAAGCCGCCATGTCGCCATCTTCGAGAACTGACATTATGAAATAAATTATCCAGCACGTCCTTTTTACAGAATTCTCAGAACAGTTATTTTTAATTCCTTCTCTGAAGGTCACAGTCTGTACTTGAATAGATTATGTAGAATAAACTAATCTTCTATACCGCTTAATCCTGTGTTCAGGGTCGCGGGGGACCTGGAGCCTATCCCAGGAGACTTCGGGCACTAGGCGGGGTACACCCTGGACAAGGTGCCAATCCATCGCAGGGCACACACACATACACACACTCACACACCCAATCACACACTACGGGCAATTTAGGAACGCCAATTAGCCTTACCTGCATATCTTTGGACTGTGGGAGGAAACCGGAGTACCCGGAGGAAGTACGGGGAGAACATGCAAACTCCATGCACACAGAGACGGGAATCGAGCCTGGCCGGGGAATCGAACCCAGACCCTGGAGGTGCAAGGCGATAGTGCTAACCACTACACCACCGCGCCGCCTATAGAATAAACTGTCAGGAGAAATGTTTATCTAATATTGACGTGTGATCTATTTGCTGTTTGTGTCTTTATCTATGTACCTTGTGTGTATATATGCGAATATATCTGTGAATTCTGTAGGAGGACATGTTTGGTGCTCAACCACGAGAAGCGTTATGGAGGGAGAAGAGCTCGCAGTGTGTGTGGTGGACATTTCCTCAAGATTCTCGTCCATCCAGCTCCTTCCTCAACAAGCTGCCATGGCATCCGTTCTCCCCAGCACCATCATCAACAGTGAGTGCGGACTTTACCCAGGACAGAACAATGAACATGCTAGTTAAAAAAAGGAAATCTCATGTCTTGGATTGGACATACACGTTTCTTGAGACAACACTTTCTCAGCAGGGAGGAATTTACGCTTTGTGGTTTGGTTTTTTAGATTATAAAAAATATTACTCAATTTAAAAGGTGGATAAAACTGTTCATGGAAACATAATGTATAACTATAAATGAAGTTATAATTGTCTGATTGGGTTCTCCAATGTGCTCCCTACTGTAACCTCCTGGCAACACATGTAGTCTATAGGCAAGTGTGTTGCCAGTCGACTTTGTAAATACATGGTTGAACAGCAAGTATATTTCCATCCTAACAGTCACTACCTCACAATACTGTAATTGGGAATATTTTTCTATTAAAGCATAATGCAAAAGGTCTTACTACTTACACAATTTAACATCATATACATAAGAATTTGTGTAATTAATTCACATATGCATTTGCTGATTTTCTATTGTAGAAGACATTTTCCCCTGTAAGATGTGTGGGATCTGGTTCAAGAGCGACAAGAACCTCCAAGCTCACCTCATGTACTACTGCAGTGGACGAACTAGGGAATCTGACCAGGCTTCGGAGAAACAGACCAACACGAACCATCTGATGTCGCATTCCTGCACTTACCCACAATGCAACATGAGCTTCCTGGGTCCACAGGCTCTAAAAATGCACCTATCCACACATTCTGGTGAGGAGGTTGTGTATTTGTTAAAATAAGTATCCTATATAAAAAGACTATTAGAAGTGTTGGGACACTTATGAATGCAGTAGTCCAGCATTGTTGTTAATTTCTTGATTATTTAAATTATTGGGTTATAATTGCACTTTTGACCTTATACATAGTTATATTGGATTTCCTTGTCGTACTGACACGGAAATGAGGATGGGTTCCTATTTGGGCCTGGTTCCACTCAAGGTTTCCTTCTCTTGACAGTTTTTCCTTGCCACTGTTGATCATTTTAAACTTGGTGGCACAGTGGTTTAGTGGTTGCACCTCCAGGGTCCAGGTTTGATTCTCGACTCTGTGTGCATGTTCTCCCAGTGCTTGGTGAGTTTCATCCTGGTACTCCGGTTTACTCCCACAGTCCAAAGACTTGCGCATTGGGATAACAGACATTCCCCAAATTGCCCATAGTGTGTGTGAGTGTGTGTGCCCTGTGATGGATTGACACCCCATCCAGGGTGTACCCCGCCTCGTGCCCTAAGACTCCTGCGTTAGACTCCAGGTCCGATGTGACCCTGTACACAAGATTAAGCGGTATAGAGTGACTGCATGAGTGATCATTTTGTTTTTCATTGAAAGCTGCTTTTCGACAATGTCAATTGTCTGTTTTTTTTCCCATCAAGCTTTCAAGACCGACGAGACCTCTCCTGGGAGCAGTTTGAAATGCACGATCTGTGACTACACAGCCGACACTCTGATGGTCCTGCAGCCTCACATCCTCACCCACCTGTCTCAGACCGGACTGCGGTGCGGTCAGTGTCACTTCACTTTCCAGACGCCCCGAGATCTATCGAAACACCAGGAGCTGCACAGGCACGCAAGTCTGGATAGCAAATTCACTAAACAGAATCCGACCGAGACCCTTAGTGTTGCAAATCTAAATGATAATAAAACCATCGGAGAAAGTCAACTTCATCAGAACAAGGAGCGAGAGAACAATGACCAGGTGCAGGGGGCTAGCAAGGCTGATTCAGGGTGTGGAAGCAAAGCTGGTTTGTCGTACAGTAAAGTGAAATCTGAGCCCTCCAGTCCTCGCTTGGCTTCCTCCCCGATCCAGAGTCATTTAACCCCAGCATTTCCTGTGCCACCCTTCCTGCCTCATGTGCCATTCTCACAGGATATACCTGCAGTCCCACAAGCTTCTGAAATACTGGCGAAAATGTCCGAGCTGGTCCATCGCAGGCTACGCCAAGGTGGCAACAATTTCCCTCCGGTAATGTACAGCACTCTGGTTCCAAAAGGAGCGACGTGCTTCGAATGCAACATCACATTCAGCAACCTTGATAATTATTTAGTGCACAAGAAGCATTATTGTAATGGCCCCTGGCAGCACATGAGCAAATCTCATGATTACAGCATTTTGACCAAACCTGCAGTGAGTCCTAGAACTGGTGCAGGTTTAGTTAGCATGCTGAACACTGGCCAGGCATTTGAGATTAAAGGTCAGACTCCCACTCAATTCAACACTCCTCTAGTCGAGCCTTTCGGTACAGGAGGAAAAGCACCGGAGGAATTCCCAGTGAACAGTAAAAAAGCATCCACTCCATGTGACGCGGAGGAAAGTCCAAATGACTCAAAGAGTCAGAAAATATCAGAGAGTGAGCTGGACCACAATCAAACAACTTGCGAGGCATGTAAGATCACGTTCAGCCGACAGGAGAACTACGTGGTGCACAAGCAGTACTACTGCGCCACCCGCCATGATCCGCCTGCAAAGCGCGCAGCGAACAATAAACATGTCCAGAAATCATTTCGTACCCGAAAGAGAAGAAAGATGCTCAGTCCTGATCCCACGGTATCTCAGACTTACCCTTATAGTAATTCCTATATGTCTCAGGATTCAATAGAGAGTCTCAAGGACCAGCTTCATCACCGGTACAGCATGATCCAGGGTTTGGTTCCGAAGCATCCTGAACCTTCCTTGACAGTCACAAAATCAGCCATAGTATCGAAGTGTAATGCGATAGCTGAGGAGGAAGGTGATCCAGCTGATGCGCCGATAGATCTGAGTAAAAAATGCACAATACAGATTGGTAAAGTTTCAGGACTAATGGATTATCACGAATGCGCCGTGTGTAAAATCAGCTTCAACAAAGTCGAGGACTACCTGAGCCACAAACAGAACTTCTGCCCAGGGGCAAACTTGGAGAACAAAGCACCAAACATAAAGGATGAAGGCTCGAGAAATGCGAATGCTCCTGATAGTTTCAGTATCGAGCGCTCGGTTCAATGTGCCAATAATTCTACATCTGCTGAAACACTGTCGGCTATAAAGGATGAACACAAGACGATGAATTCTGATAACTATCTGGGTAATGCTAAGAGAATCAGAGTGGATGATCAGATCTGGCCGTATTATGAGATTAAACCTGCTGACTATGCCACAGGGATTTTTGTTCCACAAAACGAGAGGAGGCAAAGCCCAAACGAGGGCACTGAAGGTGAAAAAGAGCAGCCCATGCCAGACGGCAGCCATGTTGGCTCTGAAAATACAGAGAAATCTTTAAACTCCAGTCCCCAGCGCGACGGCAGGCAAGAAAACGCATCTTGCAGTACCTCGAACCCGAACGTCCGCTCCACAGCTCGCACCCCGGATCAAGAGAAACCCAATGAGAGCATCTCTTCCTCGCCAGCCTCCAATCTGGAGGAGACCTCGACCTTGAAAAGGAGCACGAACGGATCGAGCTCTGTGGCGCTTAACGGCAAATACTGCCGTCCCTGCGACATCCAGTTCAACAACCTGTCAAACTTTATAACTCATAAAAAGTTTTATTGCTCTGCACACGCCACTGAGCATGTGAAATGAGACCTTGGTGCTGTGTCATGGCCGTTTATACGACAGCAAGAGGACAATCAAATCAGGAGATTTTATCTTCCCGTGATTTATTAGTGAATATATTTGTTGTGTGTGTGGTATTTTTGGCTCCTTGTGGCGTATTTATTTATATAATAAACGAAACATTTCCGAGCACTAAACTAAAGCTGGCTTTACACTGTGCATTTTATTAATAAGTTATAATTCTTTGAGTTGTAAGTTAAGAAATGCATCCCAGGCAACAAAGTTCTGAGAAAGTGTGAGAATTTTCAGACTAAATCTCAGCGCGAGTGCTGCCATGACGCTGTTCTTAAAGCCACCAGTAGTGGGAACGACAGACTAACGGGACAGCTACGACACGTATGACAGGGAAAATGGCGAAAAAACTAGAAAAAACATCAATTACGTCGATTTCAATTTGAATAATGTTTCCGATTGTGACTGTGCTTAAATTTATTGATTTATTTATTTATTTTTAATTGCTGCTCAACCATTATAGGATTATTATTATTGTTGTAAGATTCTATTGGGATCATTTTGTACTGTGTAATGATTTTAAACCATGTCTGATTATTTGCAGTGTAAAATCAGTTTTATACAGATTTGAGATAAGAAGAATTCAAAAAACAATAATTTTGTCAATAGCACAACAAACCCTCTGTGTCAGGCTGTCTATTAGTCTGTTTGGGAATTTAATTTTTTTTTTATCACAAAATTAATTGTTAAGGATGTTTTTTGTTTGTTTGTTTGTTTGTTTGTTTGTTTTCTAAAAATACTACTACTAATAATAATAATGACATAATTATAAATATTCAATAGATTATAGTTTATCGTTGATGTTTTTTTTATTATAATTATTACCATTTCAGTATATATTCTTTTTGCATTATGTTATGTTTATTCTGGAAAAGGTACTTGTACATGTTTGCTAGTTATTTATTCTCTCTTTTTCAAATTTGGATCCTGATGCAATACTTTATAGAAAACGGATCATTAGCAGTATTATAAGTCAGATTTCAGTTTTTTTCTTCTTCTTTTTTTCACTCCGACACCAGGAATTGTCTATTGAATTGTTTCTGTGTCTTGCTGAGGACGATGGAAAGACGACTTGAAACAGATTTTCATCTTTTCATTTTGACAATAGGAAAATAATGTTGTTTAAAAAAAAGTGTTACTATGCATGTAGCTGTAATGGAATGAAATTCCAGATGTTTGATCTTCTGATTTTATGTGGCATCTTGATTAAATTTCTAATCTCAGGACTGGGCATATGCATAAAGGTTTTTATTATTATTATTATTATTATTATTATTATTATTATTACTGTGTGTGTCTTTCTAGTGGAAACACTTCCAGGGTCCGGGTTCAATTCCCATGTTGGGTCAGTGTGCATGGAGTTTGCATGTTCTCCCTGTGCTTGATGGGTTTCCTCTGGGTCCTCCGGTTTCCTGCCACAGTCCAACAACATACAGATTAGACTAATTGGCGTTTCCAAATTGCCCGTATTGTGTGAATGAGCATGTGAATGTGTGTGTTGCCTGCAATGGATTGACACCCCATTCAGAGTGTACCCCGTCTCATGCCCTAAGTCTTCCGGGATGTGCTCACCAACCCTATACAGGATAAAGGGGTATAGACGATGAGTGTGTGACTCTGGCAACACTAGCTCCCCCTGGTGGTTTGCTTAATTAAACACTTTTTTCCTTTTCCTGTTCTGTATTCGCAATACATTCCCAATTATTTCCATTTACCAAACTGAACTCTATAGTAACAGTTAAAATGTTGTGACAGGATGTAGGCTAGGGTGTCGGGGAAAAAAATATATATCACAGGAAATGTTTTTTTAAGTACTATATAATGGTATAAATTGTATAAAATTGGTGTTCAGATACCTTTTAATATCCGTTGATAAGCGACTAGGTCCAAATTCATTTCCATCCTGACCAGTAAAAAAAAAAACGCTTATTGACAGTTAAAAATCTTTTTTTTCCCTTTATATTATGTAACGTTTTCTGATGACATCACTGTTCTAGTTTTATAAATACAGCAAAGCGTTCCTTCTGCCATCCGACTCTGCAGATCTAATGCCCAGACAAGTAGTGTTTGTTTCTTTCTAGTGGATTTGAAAACCTCAACATACAAACACCATAAAATAAAGACCAGTCTTTAAAATAAAGGAACAGCTTTATCTCTGACTCCTACGATTCCTTCTTCTCCATCATCCAGTCTGCAGGCTCTGGCATGGCACTTCTGTAGTGCATGGCCCATGTCACATCACATGACTATTATAGAAAGTTGCACTTCCTCCATAAGCTGCATAAATATATCATTGGCCAACATGCGTGCAAACACACAGACATCCACACACCACATGCACCATCAACTATTTGAGAGCTGGATAATGTTGGGTAGACTTGGACACTTAAAACTAATCGAATACAATACAATTTTAAACTGATCTTAATATAACTGAGTATACAGTAGGCATACAAGTTTACAGTAGAGAGAAGAAGAAACATGAGTTTTGATATATATGAGAATTCAGATGACATTTCAAAGGAATGCGATTATGAAAATTGGGAAAATTCAAGGAATTCCAGGAGCCAAAACAACCAGAAACCTCGACACTCAGGTGCGGTATACACATTCAAACACACACACACACACACACACACACACAGACTTGGTTATGGTCATTAAATGTGACTGTAGTCGGACTTTACGCTTTTTTAATGTCAGACAGCTGGTATGTATAGTATGAAGTAGTACAGCTAACAAAAATATCAAAGCATGTAAGCAAATAACCATGTAAAACTCAAAGTATTATAATATTCTTCAGTTTAAAAAATTTTTTCTTTCACCTTGAGCCTAATTGCCAAATGCAGTGGAGTTGCAGGTATGTTCTAGGTATGTTCTCTCTACATGTCGAACTGCCCCTGCTCTATGTGTTTAGCTAGCTACCAGTCACCCATAAGATTACCATGCAAACTTTTATGCTGACTATTTTGTTGGTTCCTCTTGGGTCACCTTGGGCTACCCCTCAGTTTTGCTCTGGATCATTGGGGTGTGGCTGTGCAGGGTATACTGTAAAAAACTTATGTGCTATCTACTTAAAAAAAATATGGTAACAAAATTGCACGTAATATTTTTAAGCAGTTTTTAAGTCTTGATTTTTTTTAGTGGAATTTACTTGAAAAAATCATGTAAAAAATCCTAAATTATTTAGCCAGACGCATATTATTTTTAAGTATTTACGGCTTGATTTTATCCCCTAGCAGAATCTACTTAAATAAATCATGTAAAACATCCTAAATTATTTAGCCAGACACATCATGATTTTCAAAAGGTACTCATATGTATTAAGGAAAATTACTTAATAATATAAAAAAATATTTTATAATGAAATTAATACATAATGCATTTTGGTGTTAAACATGCTTTTATTTCATGTTTCACTGGTATCAAAATATTAAACACTGTGTAAAATAGTGTATATAACATTTACAGCAGTTTTAAGATCTGTAAAACAATTTGTAAAACAGTTTCTAACTGACAATTTCTATGCCATTGAAATCAACTGTTTAGCATTATATGCTAACATCTTTTCTTGTGGGTATAGTCACATTCTGTACTAAAACCTGAGAGAACTTGTACAGTAAACCATTTCTACCACTATCTAAACCATTATCTTTGTAACATTGTAAAACACAAACTCCCCAAAACGTGTTTCAGTGAACTGTGGAGACACTACAACAAACTCAGGTATGCTAATGGCTAATGGCGGACAGGATGTTTTCAGAAATGCTCACAATGTTTAATTTATTTCATTTATATTGCTGACACTAGTGCAACAAAAGGAGCTTATTTAAGGAATAAAAATAAAATATAAAAATTAGTAAGGGGCTTAACTTACTACTTAACATTTTAGACTGTTCGTCTGCTCCTACAACATGGCGTCTGACCACTGCTGCTGTTGTTGAGATTCAAATGAAGGCGACTTAATAAAACCGGGTAATTGAGCCAATTCTCTTAAAATAAATATGAAACCTTTTTTCCTCAAATTTTTTGACTAAATGGTTCCTCAAATTAAGCCTAAAAATTGCACTCATTTCCTTAAAAAAATAGGTAAAATTTATTTCTTAATTTTATTAGTGAAATGTTCTCAATATATTATAAAAAACACAGAAAAACATTTTTTAAAATGAAATATGCACATTATTTTTAATGATTACATCAATTTTTTTAATGAAAATTACAAGCCTCATGATTCATTTTTTACAGTGTATGTGGGGGTGTGCTGTGGTGTCCGGCTGCAGGGCATTGGCAGCAGAACCTTTGTGTGGTGGAATGTAGCCTCCATAACTCAAACCTGTTTGTCCACTGCATGCCATGGGTTCTCAATCAGAACATGGACTCTGTTTTACAGCAATCATGACGAATCAGGACAAAGTGCATTTGAATGAAAAAGTTGTACGCATGATGTAATGACAGTGCTGTAGTTGTCCAAATATAGGCTATTTTTTTCCTGTAGTTTCTTTGCAGATTACTAAGTTCTGCATGCAGAAAAAACATTAATGAAAACATAACCACTAATTTAGTGTTGTACTGTATAAGATCAATAATACACTTCAGGACATTGGAACGTATTGGAAAGTAATCAGTTTTATGATGGTAAGAGTAAGTTTAACACACCTGTCCATTTTTTATCATTTCCCTAAACCAGCATGCCCAACGTGTTTTATTCCTTACACATGCACTTTATACATACCGACAGTGGTGTTCAAAATAATAGCAGTGTGTTGAAAAATGTGAGTAAAGCTCCATTTCCCCTTATTTAAAGATAAATGCAGAAAAGGTCATCCTGTGCGTTTCTCTCTGAAAATCAGAGTAAAATGGGTCGTCCAGACATTGTTCAGAACAACAGCGTACTCTTGATTCAAAGGTTGATTAGAGATGGAGAACATACAAAGAGGTGCAGAAAATGATCGGCTGCTCTGCTAAAATGATACCAAATTATTTTTAAGCTTTAAAATGGAGACCAAAACCAGAAAGACGTGGAAGAAAACGGAAAACTACCATTCGAAAGGATCAAAGAATAACAAAATTGACTCAAAGAACATCTAAAGTTACCTGTTAGTGCTGTTACTATTAGAAGACGGTTATGTGAAGTCAAGCTATCAGCAAGAAGCCCCGCAAAGTCCCATTGTTGGAAAAAAGAGGTTACAGTTCGCCGAAGAACACACTGACTGGCCTAAAGAGAAATTGCGCAATATTTAGTGGACTGAAAGCAAGATTGTCCTTTTTGTGTCTAGAGGCCGCAGACAGTTTATTAGGCCCCCAAACACTGTATTCAAGCCACAGTACACTGTGAAGACGGTGAAGCATGGAGACACAAGCATCATGATATGGGGATGGAGCTTCTCATACTGTGGTGTTGGGTCTATTTATCACATTTCAAATTCAAATTCAGGGATCATGGATCAATTTGAGTTTATCAGAATATTTAAAGAGGTCATGTTGCCTCATGCAGAAGAGGAAATGCCCTTAAAATGGGTGTTTTAACAAGACAATGATCCCAAACACACCAGTAAACGAGCAGCATCTTGATTCCAGACCAACAAGATTAACGTTATGGAGCGTCCAGCCCGATCGCCAGACCTTAATCCAATAGAACAACTTGTAGACTGACATTATAAATGCTGTTTCTGAGGCAAAACCAGGAAATGAAGAGGAATTGTGGCGTGTAGTACAATTGTTACAGATGTGAAGCAGTTCTCAGAAACCTGGTTATACAATTAAATATTAGTTCAGAGATGCAGAAGAAAGATTAAACTTCAAGCATTTTTGTTTAAACAGTAAATTCATCACTTTATAAAGATGAATGATGACACTGCTATTTTTTTGAATAGACTAATATTTGTTTTTTTCACTTACATTAAACTAATAATCCATTTAGCACATTTGTCTTCATGTTGTGATTGAGAATAGAACGTGTAGATGTCCAGTGCATTTATGTGATCAAAATGAAAAGTTGTTATATGGATATGGAGCTTTACTCACTTTTTCAACACACTGATGTTATTTTGAACACCACTGTATTTTATAGTCTAAAATGAAAAAGTGGTCAGCTGGTGAATGTGGACTTTCACACTCTTAGGTTTAAAAAGGAACTGAGAACAGTTAATTAGTCTTATTAATTGCTGCTAGCTTTTGAAACAGCGGAAGCTATCTGGCTAGTTTCCACTTCCACGAGTTACTTTAATTATATGAACGAACTAACTTTACAATGCTGAAACAAGGAGCAAAGTCAAGAACGCTATAATATGTTTTTTTTTTATTTAAAGAATGATTTGTACAAACAAAAATGGTTTATATCACCAGCAAAGAATACAGAGTGCAGCAGTTCGTCGTACCACTTCGCCTGCAAATCCGCATGGGGCTGAACACGAATCTCTGTAGCGCTGATGTATACTTAAGACATGCTGTCAATCAAAAAAAGCGTTCCGCCCTTTAAACAGCTCCCCCAATCATCATGCAGCAGCCCAGAGTCCTGGCCCGCCCACTGCTCCATTCACTCCCAGAGAAGCTGAGCTTCCCTGAAAGTGACGATTTGGTGCATTTATCCAATTACCGTCCAGCTTTTCTGCAGTGAAAAAAGCTCCTCTGTGCTGCCCATAGAGCTCCAGTGAAGCTGGGCTTCAGGAGGGTTTAACGCGCTGTGCTGCATGCAGTGGTGTCAAAAGTATTCGCATTCATTACTTGAGTAGAAGTATAGATACTAGGGTTCAAAAATTCAACCCAAGCTTTTTACTTAAGTAAAAGTTTAAAAGTACTGGTTTCAAAACTACTTAAAGTATAAAAGTAAAAGTACCATGAGGGGCGACAAAAGCATTAAGGTCTCGCCTTCTGATCATGCAACGGGGGGGGGGTGGCGTTGTGCGCGTTCTGAACATGCAACGGGGCGGGGGAGAGGGGAGCTCGATGTGCGCGTTCTGATCATGTGGGGGGGGGGAGTTGTGCGCGTTTTTATCATGTGACCGGGGGGGGGGATTGCGCGTTCTAATCATAAAAATAGAGTAACGAGGCTATTTTTAAAATGTCAGGAGTAGAAAGTACAGATAATTGCTTAAATATGTAAGGAGTAGAAGTAAAAAGTCGGCTGAAAAATTATTACTCCAGTAAAGTATAGATACCCAAAATTTCTACTTAAGTAAGGTAATGAAGTATTTGTACTTCGTTACTTGACACCTCTGGCTGCATGGAAATGTATGACGAGAAAATCGCGTCAAACAATCTACAATAAATACCTGATTCTGAACGAGCTAGTCATGAAGTGGAACGCGTTCTAGTGCACGTTTATTAAAAGAAATATAAATACGACAGTGCATATATGAGCATTTATTTACTGACATAGTAGAGGAAGCGAAGTTTCCGTTGTAGTCTTAGAGCAGCCGCCACTGACGGGTACTTTGCTTTAAATAGTCTTATTACTTTTGCAGAGAGTAGCGATGTTGCCTTTGTGATTGTGTCAAGCATTGTGATAGACAGGAATACAAAGTGTATTAATACTTCTCTCTCATTTTTCCAAATGGATTCATTGTAATCATAACCAGGATGAAGTGCTTACTGAAGATAAATGAGCAAATGAATGATGAGTCTTAAGAAGTCACTTTAAACGTATCCAAAAAAAAAAAAAAAAAAAAACCAAGGCTACAAATCTCTTGTTAATGTTAAGAATGCGAGCTTGATGAAACATAATGTAAAAGCTAGTATACTGTAAGAGTCTCATTATAGATTACACGGAGCCAATACCTAGACAATTTTCATTCCCCAGACCTCCTGTCTACTCTGAGACATTTCAAATGTGCTAATGTGGAAATTAGATTAAACTATACAGTAACATGTCGGTGTCTGACCCCACTGTAGGAGATAATGCGGCATGGGGCAGATGTTCCAGATTGTTCGCAGTGTGTGCAGGGCTGCTGTGTGTTGTGCTGCTCATCGTCATTATAATGCTGTCTGTGAAACTCAACGACATGACAAGAGAAAGAGACCAGTTGCTGATCAGACGTGACAACATGACTACAGAGATAGAGCGGCTATACTCTGAGAAAGATGAAGTCCAGAAGATGTTGGGTAAGCAGTTGGCACTTCCCATATGTCACATCATTCAACATCAAGTTTACCAGTTTAGCAATTACCCAATAATATCAAATCCGTGGGAATTTATTTTTTAATTGCATTTCATGTTTCTACCATCATAATGTTCTTCAAATCCTTAGTGAACTATGAGGGATCTCTGTAAACTCTACTGTCTGGTTCTTTATCATGCTAATGCTCTCCTCTTCATTTTTAGGGACAACCAGAACAGTACCATGTGCTCATGTTTCACTTTGCTTTGGTGTTTGGTTTTGGTGTCTCTACCCCCTGGTCATGTTGTTTCTCTGATTAGTTTAATCGATTTATTGTTTCCTCTTCATTAATTTGTGCATTTATTGCCCTCTGTATTATAGAGATGCTTTGTGAAATGTTAACCCACCACCAGCCCAACACTAACCGCTTTCCTATGAGATGTGTTTACATATTTGGGGGCAGCAGTGGCTCAAACAGTTAAGGATCTGGCTTATAGATTGGACGGTTAGTGGTTCAAGCCCCAGTACAATCTAGTTGCCACTGCTGGGCCCTTGAGCAAGGCCTTAACTCTATCTGCTCTAAGAGTGTTGTATCATGGCCAACTCCAACTTCCTAACTGGGATATGAGAAAAACATTTCCCTGTACTGTGACACATAGCCTCATAAATTAAGGTTATTTTTTGGGGTGCCCTTTCTTACACCATGACTCAAATTTGGTGGTGTTGATATTTCTATTATACCCTTGCAAATGCAACACTAGTTAATGGAGGACTTTGCTGATGAAATTGATTCAATTATTAATATCCATACTGTACTGTACATGCAAGAACAACAGTGTTGGTCTACAGTAGGTGAGGTGCATATTTTCTTAAGTTAAGCCTTGGTATTTTTTATGTATATGAAATGTTCCCCAAATTGACCAGTAGCAGTTGTGTTTAAGGATCTACAGCTTTTTTTATGTCAATGATCACACAGATCATTCAATTCAATTCAATTCAGTTTTATTTGTATAGCGCTTTTAACAATTGACATTGTCTCAAAACAGCTTTACACAATCAAAAGAATTATTTAAGTTTGTATGGAATGTGAATGTGTATGAATCAAAATGTTCAGATAGTCCCTGGTGAGCAAGCCCGAGGGCGACAGTGGCGAGGAAAAACTCCCTGAGATGGTAATAGGAAGAAACCTTGAGAGGAACCAGACTCGACAGGGAACCCATCCTCATCTGGGTGAAACAGATAGCAGGAAATGATCTGCATTTATACAGTGTTAAGTGTTAGGTTCAGCTATAATAGTTGATGTTAATTGATGTTAAAATGGAGTCCAGTAGTTATTGGAGACTCAGGTAGACTTGTAGGAAGTTCCAGTCCTGAACTATCGAATTGTCAAGTCCTCAGAGAAACAGCTGACAACACCAGTTGAGTCCAGAACCATCTTCTAAGTAGATAGAATCATCCCCAGACACCAGACGCATCCCAAAGAGACACACGGGGCATCCATGCGACGAGACCTCCAACCAGAAACGGTGCACCAGGATGGATCAGACAGGTCCGGAGGGCAGAGGGAGTCTGGGTCACTGGCAGCTCAGGAATGACATGTGTAGCTCGACAGAGAGAGAGAGAGAGAGAAAGAGTGAAACGGGGAGACAGGGGGAGAGAGTGAAGAGAAAGAGGGGGAGAAAGAGAAGAAGAGGAGAGATGGCAGTTAGGTATGGTCACAGTCACAATGTCTAATGTGAATGTATATTTACTGTAGAGTGCAAGCAGGGACTCCGGCAGGACTAACTATGACAGCATAACTAAAAGGGAGAGCCAGAAGGAAACACAAACATGAGGGGGAACTGAGATGTAAAGCAAACAATCACCTCACCGTCAACAAACCTGAGTGATCAAATGAGAGTGAGGAAGACGGCATCTAAACATACCAGTTCACCGTAATACTCTACGTCCATGAGTCCCCCAGATCTGCTCCTTTACCTTATGGCAAATCTATTTATAAAAATGCTTGGCTAAATAAATAGGTTTTTAGCCTAGATTTAAACACTGAGACTGTGTCTGAGTCCCGAACACTATTTGGAAGACTATTCCATAATTTTGGGGTTTTGTAAGAAAAAGCTCCGCCCCCAGCTGTAGTTTTCATAATACGCGGTACTGACAAGCAGCCTGCATCCTTTGATCGAAGTAGGCGTGGCGGATCGTAAGACACTAGCCGTTCGCTCAGATACTGCGGCGCGAGACCATTTAATGCTTTATATGTCAAGAGTAGTATTTTAAAATCAATGCGAAATTTCACAGGGAGCCAATGCAGTGAAGATAGGATAGGGGTGATGTGCTCATATCATCTGGTTCTAGTGAGGACTCTCGCTGCTGCATTCTGGACTAGCTGAAGCTTGTTTATGCACCTAACTGAACAACCAGACAGTAAGGCATTACAATAGTCCAACCTAGAAGTGATAAAAGCATGAACTAGTTTTTCTGCATTGTTTAGCGACAATATATTTCTTATTTTGGCAATATTGCTGAGGTGAAAGAATGCTATCCTGGTGATATTATCTACATGAGCTTCAAATGAAAGGCTGGAATCTATAATCACGCCGAGGTCTTTTACTGTTGCATTTGACGGAACGGAAAGGCCATCTAAAGTTACGGTGTGATCTAAGATTTTACTTCTAGCTGTATGCGGTCCTATGACTAGAACTTCTGTCTTATCCGGATTAAGCAGAAGGAAGTTAATTAGCATCCAATTTCTTATGTCCTGCACACATTGCTCAACTTTAGTAAGATGGTTTTTCTCATCAGGTTTTGTTGAGACGTATAACTGTGTGTCGTCAGCATCACACGCAATGGTTTATTCACGGTGAAGAGAAACATACTATTACAACTCTAAATGTGATAATGAGACTAAAGACAAACTTAGAACTTATCTGACAAATATGGAAGTGAAACTGTGAAATGTGAAGATTTACTTCTGATATATAAAACTGGAAAAGGAACAAGAACATGACAGAAATCTGGGTATAGAAACTACAGTGAGGGGGAAAAGTATCGAAACAAAATATTATATATAGTTCTCCCTGTGCACAAAACAGATGTTAAGAAGAAGTTTCTTCTCAAATCTTCACTGACTGTGGAGTTTCCTACAGTCCACATGAGCATCCAATAACAAACTGGACTCCATATGAACTTAAAGACATTATCTCTTGTATTAAACTTCCAACCTTCTAACACACAGTATGACTGCAGATCAATTCCTGCTATCTGTTTCACCCAGATGAGGATGGGTTCCCTGTTGAGTCTGGTTCCTCTCAAGGTTTCTTCCTATTACAGTACGATCTCAGGGAGTTTTGCAACAATTGCCCTTGGTTTGCTCATCAGGAACAATCTGGTCATTTTATTTCATACACATTTTCTCACATTTCATAGAAATTTCCATAATTTTGATTCTGTAAAGCTGCTTGGCAACAATGACCATTGTTAGATTGAAGTGGAATTATTTCAGCAGGAAATACACTGACTCTGCAAATATAAACCCTTTTGCAGACAAAGCTCCTCTGCAGTGTGAGATGTATTTCATCACAAATGAGACGAAGAGCTGGACTGATGCTAGGAAGGTCTGCAGGTCAAGAGGAGCCGACCTTGTGGTCATCAACAGCCGAGAAGAGCAGGTCATCACATATTCAAACACAGTTTCAATATACTTTCTCATCTTTATTAATAGACCAACGTTTTCCCCTTTATATCCTACACTTCCATTTACAGGAATACATCAGTAAACGCTTCAATGGTACTGAGGCTTGGATAGGTCTGACTGACACCTCTGAAGAGGGGAAGTGGAAATGGGTGGACGGCTCGGCATTGACCACTAGGTAAAGGCTCACCGTGCATCTTATTTAATTTTTTTTTATTTGCAGCTCTATTTAATGAAATAAAGAGGACATTTTTTTAAATTCTGATTCTGATGTTTTCAGGTACTGGTGGGACGGAGAACCTAATAATGATGGTGATGAGGACTGTGCTGTCACTGGAAGCAAATTTGCTGAAGCTGAAATGAGAACATGGGCTGATTACCCCTGTAGTATTTCTGTACTCGCAATTTGCGAAATGAACATAAATAAGTAGAAATTCAGCGATGACCCTCGGAGGGCGCTCTGCAGGCATGAATCTGTGTTTTGTGTGGGGACTTTTAAGTTGCTTCACATTCACTGGTGTGGGAAATTTGGCCTGTTCAAGATTTCAAGATTCAAGATTCAAAGAACTTTATTAATCCCAAAGGGAAATTGCTTATGCTCGGTTACAGGTGCTCACAGTTGTTAACTAAGGAAGGAAATAAAGGTAATAAATAATACAAAAAAAAAAAAAAGTTCCTAAAACATTAAGTACCAACAAAATATGACTCAAAACATTAAGTACCAACAAAATATGACTCAAATTAGCAGTTGATTAGCAGCGCTTGTATTTTGTCTAGCGTTGAATCTGTTGTGTTTGGTTTGCGTTGGTGGTAAAGTGGTTCATGTTGTTTTGTCATGTTTTGTTGACTTAATTTAACTATACTTTCTGCACTCTGATCATGCATGCAGTATCCCAATTTCTTTCAATAGAACAGAAATAATTGTTATTAAATTAATATAGTCTCTATTTTGATAAAAATGTTAATTAATTAAATCAGTGTCACAGTCTTTACGGCTATGTTTTGAAAAAATGTTCGCAAGGTAGCAATGTGAAATTATTATTATTATTATTAATAATAATAATAATAATAATAATAATAATTATTATTATTAAATGGGTATTCATTTACAAAGAGTTGCCATTTTTCTTTGATTGCTGATTTTTCTTTTATTTTAGTGATCTAACATAAACATAAGTTTCTGTGAACGAAATGAAATGTATGATTTATTTTAATGATTAGAAGATGGGAAAGGTGATTACATACACATTGGAGATGCCAGATGTTTTCGTCTTAATTCAAGAGTAAGAGGACATTCAATCACTTTCACACTCACAATGTAACACAAGGTAATCCATCACAGGGCACACAGACATACACACACTCACATGCTCATTCACTCTATGGGCAACTTGGGAACGCCATTTAACCTACTGTAATCTGCATGTCTTTGAACTGTGGGAGGAAACCGGGGTACCTGGAGAGAACCCACCAAGCACAGAGATAACATGCAAATGCAAACAGACTCAAGGGTGTGTATTGCTCCTGATGATCCTAACATACATCCCTATTTGTTTTTTCAGAAAGAACATTTTGTATTTTTTACTTATGTGAAATGTCCCCCAAATTCACATGTAGCAGTTGTGTTTGAGAATCTACTGCTTTCGTAATGTCAGTGATCATACCGGCACTTTCATTCTCATTCACACGCAAGGGTTTATTCACAGTGAAGAGAAAAATAGTATTACAACTCTAAGCGTGTGTCATGGCAAATTTGTTGTGAACTATGCCAATTTTCTAAACACAAACCCAACAACAACTTGAGGATTGAAAGAGCAAAAAAGTTTATTGCAACCAAACGTAAGTGGACAGCACTGGACTGGCCAGCCAGAAGACAACAGACACCCCACGAAAATTCAGCGAGCTTCCCCTCCTTCCCCAGTTTTACATGGTTTATATACCTTCACTTAACACTTACATCATTTTTGCTCCTCCTTAAGTCAAATACATATTTAATATTCATACGATCTAAGTTTCTTGTGTTTAGGTCCGATTAGTGTGGCCTTTCCCCGGTACGTAGTTTTCCCCTCTTCATCTCATATTTATTCATATCTGGGTGGGCCTAAATGATCCTGTCTTCAATTTTCCCTTTTTTGGTAAGAGATTTGTTTGTTCCTGTTTTATTGACCACTGTGAAGACTTGGTCTTTCATTGGAACCGCAATTTTTCAAAATCTTCCTTATCAAGATGCGTTATCACTGCCTGCCTTGTCTAATTTTTCTTAGTAAAGTTTCTCTATTTCTTGCACTCGTCAGTCATCTATTTCTTGCACTCTGTGTGTACGGGTCATTCTTAGGTCGCACCTCGCCTCTATTTCTTGCACTTGTTAGCTCTGAGTAACTGGTTATATTAAACTTGCTCTGTTTATATCATTTCCTCGATTTGTTGTGCAGGCGCCTTTTCTTTTATTGTATTGAGCGGATCAAGGTCACTTGAACATAGGCCTTCTGGGTATTTGGTACCTTACACTTGACTACAATTATAGACCAATCAAATTTTTCCACATTCCCCCCTGAAAGCCATAAGTATGGCTTTACTTAAAAATTTCCACAGTCCCCCCTGTTGTATGCTTAAGGAGGATAATAGGTAACAGTTTCACAGTTTCAGGGTAACACATATTCCCTGAGCATTTAATTATTGCTACTTTTCTTCCTTTTCTCGGATAGGTCCTTATGACCACTACCTTGTAGTCAGGAGAATCTTTAGCTAACAATGTGTTCTCTGCTCAGAGGTAGGCGAAAAAACCTCGGTCACTAATTTTTGATGAAAAATTCCTACCCTGCCAGTGTTTAAACACTCGACAATGCATTAGCATCTGATGAGAGGACTGTATATATAGTTGTATAACAGTATAACATGTATTGTCATAAAATAAACACACACACAAAAAAAAAAGAAAAACGTCCAACAATGTCAAAATCTATGGTCTTGGTAGACTGAGCTGTGTAGTTTTGGTAAGGTCGATGTCAGACTCTTCAGCTCTGCTTGTTGTGTTAGATTCGAGTTCCATGATTCACTCATTGACTGGGGTTGAGCTCGAGCTTGATTCAGAACAGCGCAGCTTTTCATGCTCACATATGTAGATGGTAGGTCTTCTTCCCTCTCTTAGGCTTTCTTTGAGAAATAGTCCATCCACCATTACTTTGACAGGGAGATGATTTTCCTCGCCCCCTGCTGCCATGTTAATGACGAGCCCCCACTCGGGTCCTGCACACACTAAGCTGCACACATACTAACATACCATTATAGTGTCTCGGATTAGATTTTATCTATACAATGTGATTAATTCTGTTATTTTCATTAAATTTGTAAACTGTTAGTTATAGGTTGTTAGCAATTATACAGTATGTGTACTTGCTAGTACATTTACATTACTTTTTCCTTTCATTTCATTTGTAACACATATTTATAAATTTGCATAGAGTTAACACATTTTATTATTATCGATTTATTTATTGAGTATTTTTCTCTTCTAGATCTGTAAATGTAGTTGTTTCTAGGTACTTCATATTCTATGGGAGGTATATTTCATTCTAATTCTGCTTCTTGTACTATCCTGACAACATTTCATATCGTCCAAATAGTATCTTTATGGCTTTGTCAATAAGTCCTCTCATTATGGAAGTATGATGCAGCAGATTATTACTGACATGGCAAGCAGTATAATTCCTATCATAGTACCAATTCTAGTGAGAGAATCTATTTAATTGGTGGAACCCAAAACATGGCATTCCAAAATGCGTCTTTGCGTTTGCTGAGGCAATCGCTTTACCCATTGATTCTCTACAACTAGGATGTATGTTTTCAAATTCAAATTCAAATTTTATTTGTCACATACACAGTCATACACAGTATAATATGCAGTGAAATGCTTACATGACCGCCAGTGACCTTAAAAAGAAAATAAAAGCACCCTTTTCACCCTTTTAAAAGCAAAACCTTTCCACCCTTTTCGATCTACCATATCCACAAAATTCATTGCTAAATGTCTAAAGGGCCCCATGGGTTGTGGAATATGACCTAGAGAAGCGGAGGATGTTTTTCTCATATTGTATTGAACACAAACTTCACACATTGATAGAAAGCAGTGTACTAAGTTAGCAAGATTATGTTAGCATTATTCTGAGCGCATAGCATGCAGAATCTCCCTCCGGCGCAGCGATCAATACTATGTGTACTATGTGTCACGGATGAGTCCATTACAACTACGCCAAACAAATATACTATTATACACAAATATACACAAAATATTCATTCATTCATTCATTTTCTCTACCGCTTAATCCTGTGTTCAGGGTCGCGGGGGACCTGGAGCCTATCCCAGGAGACTTCGGGCACTAGGCGGGGTACACCCTGGACAGGGTGCCAATCCATCGCAGGGCACACACACATACACACCCTCACACACCCAATCACACACTACGGGCAATTTAGGAACGCCAACTAGCCTAACCTGCATATCTTTGGACTGTGGGAGGAAACCGGAGTACCCGGAGGAAACCCACCAAGCACGGGGAGAACATGCAAACTCCATGCACACAGAGACGGGAATCGAGCCTGGCCGGGGAATCGAACCCAGACCCTGGAGGTGCAAGGCAACAGTGCTAACCACTACACCACTGCACCGCTTATACACAAAATATTACTATTATTATTATTATTATTTATTTTAATCTATTTTATTTCTTTATTTATTGCCTATCCATATTGCTTTTCATATGCAGGTGCTATTTCTTGTAGTTACAGGCTGGTTGAGCAGAGCACAGTTGAGGGATAGAAGTGGAGACTGTGGAGAAAACGACATAATATGTTTCTTTTCTTAGCTGGCAATACTATGGCTTCGCCAGCTTTGTTCTCATTATGGTTACAAAAACTTATTTTATTTACAAAAAATCCTTGATCTGTGTTTTCCAGTGTTTGGTTTGTTAAGCAGATTAAAAGTCAGATCCCAAATGACGTGCATTTGTGATTACAAACATCTGACTTATTAGTAATGCATGTAATGGATGTTGATGCTTTTTGAAGTGAGAATTCTGCTACGGCTAGGCGTCAGTAACATTTTCAATATTACCGAGAGCGGTACGGTAATATGCTTTTGGATGTTTGCTCCTTCTGTCCTGTTTATACAGTAGGTTAGCACAGCAGAGGCAAATCCTCATCTTTCTGGTACCTATAACTGGAAAGGTTTAGTATAATCGGGACAAGCTAATGCAGGTGCCATTGCTAATGACATTTTGATAAGATCAAATTCTGCTAGTGTTTCCGGTGTAAATGGTGAACTAGGTCCAGTCTGATCAGCAGTTTATATTAGATCTCTTAATCTCTTAATGGTTGCACTTGTAGTGCAAAGTTACATATCCAGGGTTGGCTAAACCCTGTTATTCCTAAAACTGATAGTATTTGCTGTACAGTTTGGGGTTGAAGTGCTTTTTAAATGGCTTTTCTAGTAATTTGGATCAAAAATTTTCTGCGCCCTCCAGAGAGACATGGGGCATTGAGCCCTCCACCTGATGCCAGTCCTGTTTGGCCACTGTGCTATTGCTGCAACCATCTTTGGGACCATTACAATGTCTTTGACTTTTATGTCCATTTCTTGCCCCTCATAGGTTTTTTTTTTTTTTTTTTTTTTTGTGACACCTATTACACTTGGTGTCATGCAGTGTGTGTTTCTGTGCTCCTATGGCCATGATTCAGGCCATGTTCCAGGTCCTGCTGCTCTGGATGTTTTGCCACCTTTTGCCACCCCCTCAATGTTCTGTGGATGCATACTGTAGTTCCATGCTAGTCTACTCTTCTGAAATTGCTGTCACTCCCATCATGGGCTGTATCTTGCTGGTGTCTTGAGCTTGGTCGGTGTTTTAGGTTGGTGGGCTGTCATGCCTCTTCATGCAGCTCTGGCATGATCTTTTTTTTTTTTTTTTTTTTAGTTCTCTAATTTCTTCCTTCCTTTATTTTAGTAATTGTTCTATTAGTTGATCAATTTATTAGTTGTTAATGCACATAGAGATGCTTTAAAATTATATATATATATATATATATATATATATATATATATATTTTTTTTTTTTTTTTTTTTTTTTCTCCATTAATTTGACATTGTGTCTACTGGTTTTTTCATTGTTCCTGTTATTCTCTAAATATCTATGTAGCCTGTTCCTTTCCCCAACCAGGTATCAGTCCATCTCTTTGATGTTGTATATTGTAAGAGTCTTATTGCTACTTATTGTCTTTGAAAATTGTCTAATGCTGATCAGACCATGCCCCATACTAAAGATACTAAAGATATACTATATTCCACTTCTGACACTACATTACGTACTAGCATGCTTTATCCAATTGTTGGAATGAACTTTTAAGCATCCTTCAAATTAATCACACTTTCCAAATAATGTGTCATAGTATAATTAACTTTAAATAGAAGTTCAGTGTACATCCCAGAGCCCGTAAGCAATTTAAACTTTTTTTTTTGCCAAATTTTATTTATTGTACTCAAAATAACAATTTCTCTCCACAGAAACCATAAATTAGAGTACAGTTTTAATACACTGTGGTTTCAGCATTATTACAGTTCATTTAAATTTTGGTTCACTACTCTCTTGCTTTTGATGAAGAGGACGTGATACACGTCCACACGTGATAATGCGACTAAAGATAAACTGAAATCTAATGTGGAAGTACAGTAAATCTGTGAAGTGTAGAGATTTACTTCTGATATATAAGACTGGAAAAGGAACAGAAACTTGACAGAAATAGAAACTTATTTAATATGTTGCTCATCATATACAAAATATTATAGTTTTCCCTGTGTACAAAATAAATGATGTTACAAATTTGGATTAAGCAAATATTTCGGAGAACTGTTACTTTCGGATTCCTGGGTGTCCACACTGTGCATAAAAATGGTTTAAACTAAGGAATTATGAAGTGAATTGGAAACTTCTGTAACCTGAGTAACATCAATATGTTTAATATAATTGAACATTATAGCTGCAAAGAGGCCCCACCCTCTGTGCAGCTATAACAGCTTCAACTCTTCTGGGAATGTTATAACTCTTCTATTGCTTTTCTTCTCTGCTATTGCTGCCTGGGTGCACTACACAACCTGGGTGCATTTTGAGCATCATGTTAAGACCTTCAAAAATCTCTGAATGCCTAAAAAAAAAACTCAATGTGATGCCACTTAATATGACGTCACTCAGGAAGTTATTAGCCAATTTTCAGTTTAAGGCATCATCATGGCTAAACTGTTTGAGATATCAAAAATCCCTTTAAGATTTTGCATCCTAAGTGTATTGAGATCATATTGGCAAAGTTTGGAGGTAATATAAGGTATATGGAGGTATATCAAATTCTATTGGGTGTGTTTTGCAAACAACCCAAAATAACTGACTTTCTGTTGAGTAGACCCCAAGACATGCAAAGCAAAAGTTGTTCAGCTCAATGAGATCTAATGGTCTGCCAGGTTTCACATGTATAAGTGCGAGTGTGTATGAGCTATGAAGCTAAATCTTGGCCAGACCCAGAGCCCAGCCACTCAACTTTCCTAATTGAAGCAGATTCCAACCTGAATCCTGATTTTCATGACATTTTGTGCACGTTAAGACCTCGACAAAGCCCTGGATAATTAAAAAAAAAAAATCCTAATTTGAACAATAGGTCCATTCACACACTTTGACGTCATAGGGCTGCTGTCATGGTGCTTGGGACCTAATAAAAGCAACTTAAAGAAAGACATAATTAAAGTTAAAATACCAAGTTTAGTTGACAGTTATAGTTGAATCTTGGGAAGGAAATGACACTATAATGCTTATTTCAGCAGTAAATACACTGATTTTTCAAATATAAACCAGTGGCATATGTACTTCATCACAAAAGCGACGAAGAGCTAGAATGATGCTAGGAAGGATTGCAACTCAAGAGGCACCGACCTTGTGGTCATCAATGGCTGAGAAGAGAATGTCATCAGATAATCAAACAACACAGTTTCAATGCACTTTTTCACATCTCGTCTTTATTAATAGACCAACACCTCTGTTTTATCCCTTACATTGTCCTGAGGCTTGGATTGTTCTGAAGAGGGGACGTGGAAGTGGGTGGACGGCTCCGCACTGACCACTGGGTAAATGCTCATCTTCTTTATAATGCAGCTCTACGTACTGTATGACATGAAGAGGAAATTCTGACTCTATGCTTTCAGGTACCGTTGGAACAATGAACTTAATGATTACAATGGTGATGAGGACTGTGCTGTCACCAGAAGTAAATTTGCTGAATCTGAATTTAGAATGTGGGGTGATTTATTTCTGTACTCGCAATATGCGGATAGTCCCTGGAGGGCGCTCTGCACTCGTGAATCTGTGGTTTGTGTGGAGACTTTTGAGTTCACACTCACAGGTGTAGGAAATTAGGTCTATTTGATTTTTTTTCTTTGTTTGTTTTTCTAAATGTGGACTAATTTACACATTTTTCTTCAATTGCAGAATTTTATTTTATTTTACTAATCTAAAATGAATCGAATAATTTACTGTGAACAAAATTAGATGTACATTTCAAAGATTCATATTAAATGATATGGATTAAATGAAAGAAAACACATGTTTTACTGTGATAGATGGCAAAGTGCCTAAAAATACAATAAAATTTTTTTTTTAAGAACTTCAGCTGCAACCTCGTTACCCTTCTTGTCTTTTTCAATTGCTGAGTGTTCAGCATCACCAGTATACTAAACACCGGCCTGATCATCTATCATCATCTGGCAAATGTGTCTAACATCATCGTGTTTCTCACTGGTTCATGTCTTAAGTTAGGTATTTATTATTATTATTATTATTATTATTATTATTATTATTATTGAATGATTCATACTGTAGATCACAGTGTGGCTGACAAACCAAAAATATTCCTCTGAAACTGCTCAGGTACAGGGACTGGACCAAAAATGAGAGACAAAAAGGTCCTTCAGAAAGCCTGGAGAACTGTTTCTCAAGATTACATTAAGCATACAGCATGATTGGAAAAATATTTTTTAAAAAAACATGAGGAGTGGCTCAAAACCTTGCACAGTACTGTATGTGAAAAGAATATAAATATATCCACAGCTATATTCTGACAACCCAGCAAGCATGTGCTACACGTGCGATCATGCAACCATGCAAACACATTCACAGACCAGAGTTGGGAAACAAACCCTCAACCCTGGAGGTGCGATGCAACAATACAAACCACTATGCCTCTTTGCCATCAGATACAATCAATTACACTTTTTTCTTTGGTACTTGACTTTTTAAATCATACGTTTCCCATACAGTATTTAAGGTACTTTTTAAAATATCCATTATTCTAATCGATTTAATGCAAGAGCACGTCTGCAAGAAAAGCCCCAAATTCTCTTGTGTTTACTTCATTCTTCCACATGATGGCACCAAGTGCACAGTTACTGATCTGCTCATTCTGCCTCTACAATCAAACATTCCAAGTCCAATCTAAGCAGACGTACTTAACCCCAAAATCTTTATACCAGTTTCAAATGAACTCTTTAAAAAAACAAACATGTTCCCTTTCAGTCAATTCACTCAGTACAACACATATTGTATGGGATATCACGGCCCTCTCGTGTCCTGGCTGAAGCCACCTTTATTCACTGTCAGTCGGAACATTAGCGACATCTCAGTTTGGTTGGCTTCTGTTTAGCCATGCTAACAGTGTTAGCTGGCATGAGCATGGAAGCTAATGTGGCAAAGAAGAGGTCCACTGTTCGCCCCTGTCCTCAGGAGTGCGGCTTCTCCTTGCACAAGAAGGACAAGCACGAAGCGAGAGCGCTAGCTGAGCTCGAGTCATGTGAGCTTTGTTGCTAGCTCCGGCGTTGAAAGCTGGAAAGACGCGTCACGTTCGTGGAAAGAATCCTGTGGAGAAATACAGTCGCTCAGCAGGACCCCTTCCTTTCCGAGTTAGCAGTCCCAGCTTCGCCTGTGTCTGCAGACCAGATGGAGTATTTCGAGGGGTCGGAGGACCGTGACTCTCTTACAGCGCTGGCCAGCAGCCAGGAACCGAGCAGCATACTTTCAAGGATGATAACGTGCTCGACATCGGTCTAGAAATGAAATGCTTGTCAGAGGACAAGCATGAAATTTTGCCGCCCGTTCAGAGCTCCGCTGCTACTGCGTTAGCCTGGTAGAACTGGACGTGGAGTGTCCCTCCCCATAGCCGGCTCAAAAACCATCATGGTTCGCGGGATTTTTTCTTCCTCCTGAACCGACAACCGTTAAGAACTGCTTGCCTATGTTTCCCGACTTTGTTGGCGAGTTAACGTCGTCATGGAGCAAGCCGCTGTCAACCTGCATATCAGTGCCAGGTTACGGGCAGTATTTGGAATTGGACGGAGCTGAGAAAGCAGGACTAGTTAGCCCACCGCCAATGGAGCCATCTTTGGCTGCTTATTTGGCACCCTCGCATAATCATGGGGTGTCTGGCCCTACTGTCCTTCTGTCCAAACACTGTACATTCTCCTCTGCCCAGCTGGAGAAGATTTACCGTGCTCAAGTGGGCACTGGTTGTGCCCAGTCAACTGCGTTACGCTGAGCTCGGCTTACTGGTGCCCCAGGAGAGCCCGTTCTGTGCGCTGCTTAACGAGGTTAGGACCCTGACAGACTCCGTTTTGCACATGTCTCGTTGTACGGCTCTCTCCCTCGGGAGAGGGATGGCGAGCGCAGTGGTAGCACAGAGGCATTTATGGCTCACACTCTCTGACATCCCAGAAAGAGACAGGGCCATCTACTTGGATGAACCGCTGTCTGCTTAGGGTTTGTTTAGCCAGTCACTCGATGCCATTCAGGCAAAGTTTGACTTCAAGAGGAAACAGGCTGAAGCATTGCGAGACATCATTCTGCGACGAGAGGTGAAGCCCAAACAGGCTCGAAGAATGACCACTCCGTGGGCCACCTCATAAAAGACCACCGCCGGCAGCTAGCTCGAGCTCTCGGCCGGTGAAGCAACAGCATCCCGGGCAAAACCCACGGCAGTCGGCCTTGGGTATGGGCCCCCCACCGGGCCTCCAGAACGACTCAGCGACTAGGAGGAAGTATCCTTACTCCTCCTAGCTCGGATTTTAAAGGGAGAAGAGCTCTGGCAGCAGGTAGACACTGTTTCTCCTCTCTCAATGCTGCCCGCTATGGGATACCAACTACAGTTTCGCACAAAGCCACCGCGCTTCTCTTCCGTAGTCAACACCGTGGTGTTGGACGCCGCCGCAGCGGTGCTTCGGGAAGAGATAAATTCTCTTCTGAGCAAAGTGGTGCCTCCTTCGGAAGCGAACTAAGGTTGGTACAGCCGGTATTTTGTCCTATTTTGGATCTGAGAATATTGAACACGTTTCTAAGAACGTACAAATTCAAAATGCTTACCCTGAGGCAACTGCATTCAAATTCAAATTTTATTTGTCACAAACACAGTCATACAAAGTACGATATGCAGTGAAATGCTTAGACAACTGCTTGTGACCATAAAATAAAAGACTAGGAATAGGAAATAAATATGAAAAATAAAATAAAGGGTAAATTTAACTAGGATAGAATAAAATTAAATTAAAAAATTTAAGTTAAAATAAAATAACTGTACAACAAAAATACACAATATAGAAAATATGTGAAGAATATATGAAGAAATACAGAACAATAAGAGCAGCTGTACGAGTAGGTATATATTTATGTAATTTTTGTGTGGAATGGAGTTAGAATAAATGGTAATAAAAGAGTGGTAATGTCCAGGGTTGTGCAATCCACATATTTAAAGTGTCTGGTGCAGTGCAAATATGCTTAAAAGTGATTTATTTTAACTGACTTGTGATAGAGTGATTTGATGACCATGAAGTGTATGCAGTGGCCACTAGTGTAAACGAATGTCCAGAATGTCAGAGTGTGTGTAAAAATCATATGTGTGGGTTAGTACTGTGTTGTGTTTTGATTGAAGTGAAAAGACTGTATCGCCTGTGGGAAGAAGCTCCTCCACAATCTCTGTGTTGGGCTTCAGGGAGCGGAATCGCTTTCCTGACCTCAACAGAGAGAACAGTCCATTGTTGGGATGGCTGAGGTCCTTTCACGATCTTCCTGGCCTTGGTCCAGCACCGCCTGCTGTAGATTGGAGGTCGAGTACAGGTCAGGGAGCTCGGTGCAGATGGTGCGCTCTGCTGATCGCACCACCCTCTGTAGAGCTCGTCTGTTCTGCATGGTGCTGTTTACGAACCAGGTTGAGATGTTTCTGGTCAGGATGCTCTCTATGGTGCGGGAGTAAAAGTTCCTGAGCACCTTGGAGGGCAGTCGGAAGTCTCTCAAGCATCTGAGGTGGTAGATACGCTCTCTGGCCTTTTTCACCCTGGTGTTGATGTGACAGGACCATGTCAGGTCCTGCGTGATGTGAACATCGAGGTATTTAAGCTGGTAGTGGCCACACAGTCATACTGTATGTGTACAAAGAGTACAGCAGGGGGCTCAGAGCACACACCTGGGGGGCTCCAGTGCTGAGAGTGATGGAGGCTGAGACATGTCCGCCCATCCTTACTGCCTGTGGTCTGCCAGTTAGGAAGTTGGAGGTCCACTGACACAGAGATGAGCTGAGTCCCAGGTGCACTAGCTTGGTGGTGAGTGTGGAGGGAATTATGGTATTAAATGCAGAGCTGTAGTCGATGAAGAGCATTGTAACATAATTCCACCTACTAATGTCCAAATGAGTAAGTGATGTGTGGAGGAGATCAGAGATGGCATCGTCAGGAGAATGATTTGGGCGGTAAGCGAACTGTAGTGGGTCCAGTGTGTCCGGTAGTGAAGAAATGATGAAGTCTCCGACCAGGCGTTCAAAGCAGTTCATCACTACTGAGGTGAGGGCTACAGGGCGATAATCATTTAGAGAAGCAGGATGAGTTTTCATCGGGACAGGAACAATGATGGACTCTTTGAAGCATGTGGGGATCACCGACTGAGAAAAAGAGATGTTGAATATCTCAGTGAACACAGGTGCACAGGTGCACCCGTGTCCCGAGCTGTGGAACTTGCACGCTTACCTGTTGAAAGGTCCAATCTGTTAGCAAAAGGGCTTCCCCCGAATGTGATTGAGACAATTCAAAGTGCTCGGGCCTCGTCTACTAGAAGTTTATATGCTTACAAGTGGCGAGCTTTTGTGCAATGCTGTCAAGAACATAATGTTCTTCCATTTCAGTGCTCCATGGTGGAGATGTTGTCTTTCCTACAAGAACTATTAGAGAAAGGCCTTTCCTTCTCTACTATTAAAGTATACTATATCAGCCTGTCATGTTGGTTTTGATGGAGTGTCACCAGGGGTTCATCCGCTGGCAGTACGATTCTTAAAAGGAGTGTGACGTCTGCGACCCACTACGAGGTCCCGTGTTCCGTCTTGGGATTTATTGTTAGTGCTTGAGGCCCTCTGTGGTCCTCCTTTCGAGCCAGTGGAGTCTATAGATATGAGAATTCTTTCATATACATAAGACGGCACTTCTTCTTGCTTTAGCGTCTGCTAAACGAGTGGGTGATCTCCACGCTTTGTCCGTGCATCCATCTTTTACGCAGTTTGCTGCTAATGGGTTAAAGATTACTCTGTGGCCAAACATGGGCTATGTACTGAAGGTGGTCTCCACTGATTATAGCTCTATGGTCTTTGACCTTTATAGCTTTTGTCCTCCTCCTTTTGCTTCTGAGGAGCAGGGTAAATTGCATAATTTGTGCCCTGTATGTGCACTACGGGTCTACATGGACCATACAGTAAATATGCGCTTATGTGATCAACTGTTTATCTGCTTTGCCAGTCCAGTAAAGGGTAAAGCCCTGTCTAAATAGCGGCTTTCCCATTGGATTGTGGAGGCTATTTCATTAGCTTATAGAAGTAAGGGTGTCCCATTGCCTCTGGGGGTGAAAGCACATTCAACAAGAGCTATGGCAACATCATGGGCGCTGTTCAAAGGGATGTCCGTGGGTGATATTTGTGCGTTGGTCCTTACCGCACACTTTTGTCCAGTTCTACCAACTTGATATAACGGCCCCTTCGGTGGCTCATTCTGTCCTCTCTGCAGTACAGTAGCTATCAGGGTTCTTGTGGCTAACTTTGGTAGATGCTCGGCGGGGCGTGAATATATGTCCCATACAATATGTGTTGTACCAAGTGAATTGACTGAAAGGGAACGAATGGTTATGACTATGACCTCTGATCCCTGAAGGATAGGTGTAGGCACAGGTTTGCCTGCCTTTACGGTGTGAATATAGGTGGCTTCAGCCAGGACACGAGAGGGCTTGATATCCCATACAATATGTGTTGTACCTCGTTCCTCTCCTTCAGGGAACAGAGTCATAACCATTCATCTTTGTGACTCAGGAGTGGACCAGGAGTGGACTATGGAGCTGTGAGACAGCCGGGATACCTGCTATATCACTGTGCTACAATTCAGGCATTTTTCTACATTTTTGTTAAGCTTTTTGCTATGTAACTCGGATCTGTATCCAGTCTGTGCCGAGGTTTGGACCGCCTTTTGTTTTGGCACAGGAAGATATGTAGAACTGTAGAGAGATCAACATTTTCAGTTAAAATCATGTGTAAAAGTTAGTACTCCCTCTATTAATTCTAGGTGTAAAAATCATCTCATCAATCATCTCATCTCAAAAATCACAACTCATCTTGCTGAGTTGCTCATATTCGCTCACCTGCCTTCACATATTTATAAACTTGAGTAACATCCAATTCCTAATCCATAGCGTTTAATATGATGTTGGCCCAGCCCCCTTTGCAGCTATAACAGCTTCAACTCTGTGAAGGCTTCCCACAAGGTTTAGGAGTGTGCTTATGGGTATTTTTGACCATTCTTCCAGAAGCTAATTTGTGAGGTCAGACACTGATGTTGGACAAGAAGGCCTGGCTCGCAGACCCCTAATTCATCCCAAAGGTGTTTTATCAGGTTAAGGTCAGTACTCCAGTCAGTTCTTGCACACTAAACTTGCTCATCCATGTCATTATGAACCTTGCTTTGTGCACTGGTGTGTAATGCATATTGGAACAGTTAGGGGTCGTCCCCAAACTGGTCCCAGAAAGTTGGGAGCATGAAATTGTCCACAATGTCTTGGTATGCTGAAGACTTAAGAATTCCTTTCACTGGAGGTAAGGGTCTGAGCCCAACTCCTAAAAAATAACCCACACCAGCTCCAACATGACTAGTGCACAAAGCAAGGTCCATAAATACATGGATGAGTGAGTTGTGTGTGGAAGAACTTGACTGGCCTGCACAGAGTCCTGACCTCAACCCAACAGTCCTAAAATTTGGATTAAGGATTGGATGTTACTCGAGTTCATATGTATGTGAAGGCAGGCGAAGGCCAATACTTATATATTTAATGTATAACATTTTCACCATGCAATTATTTATTTAACAAAAATTAAAGCAAAAAAAAAATTATTTTGTCAATACTCTGTACTTCCATGATTCAATAGCTTATAGATTAAATAGCTTATAGCTTTATAGATTCAAAAGCTTTATAGATCAACCTTCAGCAGCAATAACATAGCAATAATTTTCATTAACTTTATCATTCTCTCACTCGTATATACAATATTGCTTCAGTTCATTGAGATTTTTGCACATTCACTTATGCACAGCTGGGTTAAGGTTCCCGCCAGTGCATTTCAATTTGGCTGAGGTCTGGACTTTCCAGGTCTGGACTTTGACTAGTAGTTATTTTTCAGCCATTTTGCTGTAATGTACTGGTGTGCTTTGAATCACTGTCCTGTTGCATGACCCAATTTTGCACCTTTCCAGCTTCTACAAGTGACTGTATATGATTCTTGCATTACAAAAATGCATTACAAGGACAAAGCTGAATGAATATTGTTTCTTTAAGCGATACGTTGCTCTGATCTTAATGAATGTGTCTCTTAACCAGTCTGCCATGACACATCAGATAAATACCAACAGGCAATTATTCTTGTAACCTGAGTTAAAGGGTAAGTGTGCCAGTTTAATATTACTCTCAAACCAAGCTTCCTCTGTTAAATATAAGATATTAGATGCTATATATTCGCAATTCTAAAATGGATATTTGTGTTTCAGTTTACTGTCACACTAGGATTCACTTGCAGTGTCTGAGGTTCATATAGAGGCTTTGATCATCTTCCCTGCTCTATGAACCCATGTAAAGGGCAGCTACATTGGCATTATGGTGAAAATTGCATGCATGAGGGGTATGCGGGGCGTGGCTCAAGGAGGATGGACTTGCTGTGGCATTTGCTGGCTTCTGTTCATTCCTTCAAATCCTGATTGAGAAGCGATATCCTTGAAGGAGCAAAACTGAGTGCCTAGTTTGATTGAACTATAATGAACAGAAATCCTACTGCGCTTTAGTCACTTTAATACATTTCATTAATAACACTAAAGAGACTGGAATAAAGACATTTAAAACCTAAAGGAAAGAGTTGTAATAAAAAAAAAATGGCCTAGATATTTTTTATATTCATACCCAGTTTTTCTTGAATGGTGTCTACAACTTGCCTCCACACACAAACATCCAGGTCCACAGACACGTCTTATTCTTTTTTATCTTTTATTTTTCTTTTCCTGTCTCAGTGTTAATGTATGGTGCCCTGCTTGGATGAGCCCACCACAGGCTATTTTAAAGTGCTATCATGTAACTCTGGTTTTAACAGCCGCATCCGTTACTTCCGCTGGTGCTGATGCTTCCCAAAAATAACTAAATCCTTTCATGTTGATGCCAAGATATAGATGGAGTAGACCCTCTAAGGGCTGGATGTATTCATTACTTAGATTGTTCAAAGGCATATAAGAACCACAAAATGTTAGATGGTTAGATGTGGACCTGCATTTAAATAAATCAACTTCATATATTTCCACCGCAACATTGTTGATTCATTTTCTTAAAAAAAAAAAAAAGTAAAAAAAAAAATCGCTGTAAGAATAGTGGACAAATTACAAGTTTACAGTAACGCACACATTCTGAAACAGTGTCGTTTTCTAAAGTACAGTAGGAACTCATGGACTTGATATATTCACAGGATAGTATAGTAATGTCTTTTTCTTCATATCTCCCAATTTCTTTCTTTTTTCTAAGCGACCAAGGTTCAACATCATTTCTTTTAAACTACTACAGTTGCTAGACATTCTGTATGCTTGGGATTTGTAGAAAGCCTCTCCGATGACCTTTAACATCGAGGAACTACCCTGACCTAAAGGGAGACAGTGTCTCGACTTTCTGATTCGAGATCAGTTTTAGAGTGACACTGTTAATGGTAAAGACTGATCGCCTGCTGAAGTGAAGCAGGTCTTACAGTGCTCTTCCTTTCACCCTTCTCTAAAATTCCACCGTGTTCCTCATGCCTTAGTCCCGGCTCCAATTTCAAAGCGAGACATGTTGACTATCGGGCTCTGATATGCAATGTCCTTTCACACCAACCGCCATCATTTCCGCCACAACACTTGTGTCCTCTCATGTTGCGTCTTCTAAGCAAGGCGAGCTTGTTTGGAGACTGCTTTAGATGACAGGATGAACTTCAACTCGAGACATCCATGTAGCAACCTGTTATCAGTATATGCTCATTCACTTTATTGTTCATTTACAAATGAATGACAACAGGACTTATATTTCTAACTGTTACTTTTTCTTTTTAAATGTTGATAACTATAAAAACATTTATTTGTCACAAACACATTAAAGTGAAATCGTTTTCTTTGCATATACTAGGTTGTTACATGATACCGTGTCTCTTAAACATAGAGGGTTAAGGGTCTTGATCAATCATTTGTCCGCATGGAGGTGCTAAACCCCCTAACGTTCTGATCCACTGAGCCTCCACTGCCACCCCACCGAAAAAAGTAGAGGCAGAGACTATGAATACAATCCCTGGTAGGATGGATGTTTGCCTTGGGTGAACCACCCTCTTGATCATGGTATCAAATTGGCCAAGTCGTAACCTCATAAAAGTTGACTACTGTACATTTTCTTTAGTTTTTGGTATGCTACAGTACATTCCAAAATGTTTACCAAAGTTAATAGGTCATGCTATTGGAATCTACAGCATAGCTGAACAGGTCATGGCTGTGAGTTATATTTCCCAGAATACATCTGGAAATCGGACTTTGAGATGACTTCTAATAGCATTCACCTGGTTCCAGTTACACGCTCACTATACAGTAACTACCCCATCCGAACCTGCACTCAATCAGTGTGAAAGCTTTGTGTTAACTTCAAGATAGCTCTTAATTAAGTTTCTGATTTTGACCATGCATCCTGTTCTTGGTCTGCTTTCTTTCTTTCTTTTAGATTTTTTCCCGTTTGCTAATCATCTGACTGGCCATTGGATTCTCTGCCTTTGATCAGCCTGTAAGCCTGCATGTATCTCCGCCATGTACCTGATGCTGCATATACACTATACACTATTGCCAAATTTATTTGGTCGTCTGTGAAGACAATTTTTTAATCCATAGGGTTTAATACCATGTTGGCGCACCACCAGTTTTAACAGCTTCAACTCTTCTGGCAAGGTTTAGGAGAGTGTTTAAGGGATTTTTTGACTATTCTTCCAGAAACACATTTGAGAGGTCAGAAGGTTGGCTTGCCGTCTCCACTCTAATTCATTCCAAAGGTGTTCTGTTGGGTTGAAGTGCAGGCCTCAACATCATCAAACATTTTACCCTGTGATCCTTTATGGAAAACTTTCTTTAAAAAAAAAATTCATTTTACCCGCATTTGGTTACGCCAATAGCCCAGCTCACCTTTGTTGTTGTTGTTTTTTACCACGTCATCTATTTATGAAACTATGTTGACAATACAAGAACTGTCTATATATTAAAGATATGGTATTGGGCTTCCTGGACACTGCAGTTAACTGTGCCAGTCAATGCTCCATCTGGCGGAATTATACGGCATTGCAACCATCTTTTTAGAAAGCGCATGGGGGCATTTATGGGGCGGGGCATCGTTAACTGCGTCATCGCGGGGGATCACATTCCGTGCACGAAGCGTGCATTAACCCTTCATGATCCTGCCATGGAGCCGTCATGCTCCAGGCGGCTGTTTGACGTGGCTCCCACTGTAGTAGTGGGTGTACACTTTCACATGGGCAACTCTTAAAGCTGTCTTCAAAAGTCACAGTCCCAAAAATAACCTTTCAGGATCCAATCAAATGAGAGAAAATTTCAGATAGATTATCTCCTCTTAGGTAACAGAAATAACAAAACACAAAATAATAGCAGCATATTTCAAGTTTTTTTTTCTTTTAATGATTTTTATGATAAACACAATTACACAAATTATACAAAATGTAGAGATTCAATATTGAGAGGATCAAACGTAAGGATAAGGAAATTTTTAAAAGCATAAAGAGAATTCCTCTAATCTCACATGTGAGCATATTGTAGATTTGAATTCAGAAATTAAAATGCAGTCCCTGGAAGCATTGTCAGAAAATATCAAATGTCTCATACAATTTATTTAACTATATGTTATATACTGCGGCACTGCTAAAACCTTGATTCTGATTGGTTAGGAAATGTTGGTTTATCTCACTTTCCTCAGATAACAGGTTTGTCAGTAGTGCAGCTGAAAATCACACCTTATAGTTCCTCTATTAGTAACCAGTTAAAGAATTGAATGAGTTGCATAGGCAAATTATGTATTTCGAAGTTTTCTGTAACAAGATATTTATTTCACTATATATGAAGTGTCATAGACAATTTTTTAGCATATGGTATGTTATAAACATCTGAAGTGAGGAAAAAAAGAAGGTATAATACATTCAGCATTTGCTATTACAGGAAAATAATCACTTTCAGGGAGGAATTAGTCATTTAAAAAATCTAAATACACCCACAAGTGTTTACTATAGTGATAGAGGTCAGTTAATGGTTAAGTGGTTACACGCATGCTACATGAACACATCAAGATTAAAACCGTCTTTTTATTTTTTTATACAGGGACAACTAATATAAAGTGTTTATTAGTATTTATAGCTGTAACCTGAACACATTATATAGGTTACATTATAGGGCATTTGTCGTCGTCTTCTTCTTCTTCTTCTTCTTCTTCTTTTTCTTCTATTTATTATTATATTTTTTTTTTACTATTATATAAAATATTTATCACCCTAATCAGCCACTTATACCATTAAAAACACATACTGTATTTATTATTATTATTATTATTATTATTATTATTATATAAAATATTTATCACCCTAATCAGCCACTTATATAATAAAAAAAACACATTATTATTATTATTATTATTACTGATGAATAAATATTGAGTCAATAATGTTTTGTATCTGAAGGCTCACTGGTTTTAAATCACCGAGTGCTTGTGCATTTAATAAAACACTTCCTTGGAATCACTCTAGGATCTAAGAGCAACCTGATTAACAAGGATTTTTGATTTGTGTAGTTTTATCGCTGTTCTGTATAACAGTGAATAAACTGTGATAAAACATATGCAGAAAATCTATAAAAGCAAAGGTATTAAAAATCAAATAGGTAATTAAGCCAATTTTAAATTTAAATATTCAGATGTTTGCCCACTTGTCCGCCACTGCCCAGGAGGCCTCTTAAATTATAACAATGTATATATTCATATTTAAGGATAAACCAATCTATGATAAATTGCATTATTATATATGCTGACCTGCTTCAAATGTGAATTAATATTTTGATTTCCGAATGGTCTGGAAACCCAAATACACTGGTACACTGAACATATTTTAACCTAATACTGCAAAGTTTTTCTTTATTATATTTAAGAAAAAGTTCAAATCAACCAAATGCACCTCACTCTCCTTTGTACCTCTTGGATTTAAAATGGCTAGTGTGCTAGCATGCACAAAGTTGTGAATTTTTTCCCCATTTCTCATTATTTTGTTGTCACTGTAGCCTACAGACAGAAGGAGAATCCATTACAATCTGACAAAACATTTTTTTTTTTTTTCGAAACACTCCTTTCACCTTAGGGAAGTGAACCAGCAGTTTTGTAAAAACCTTTGATGAATATGTAACCAAAAAAATTGCAAGATGTTGCTAGACAACTGATTGCTCAGAGGTCGCGCCAGGGGCGGTGACCTCGTTCTTCAGAACTCCCCCCGAAGCCTTCTCACACGGGGACTTGAGTTTGTATTCGCGGTAGGCTCTCTGGATGACCTTAGCAGCCACTTCCTCCTGCTCCGGTTCAAGAGTGCTGCTTTCCAGCCTGAATTTCTCCTCCGAATCCGACTCGGATATCTTGCCGTCATCCTCACATAAAGACTCGCTGCTCTCCTCCGTTGCAATGTTGAAGTTCTCCAGAATGACGACGATGTACATGTTGACCACCAGAAACAAGGATATCACTATGTAAGTGCAAAAGTAGATTATTCCCACAGCAGTATTCCCACAGTTACCCTTCACATCTGAGCCAGGATTATCAAAGTCCGGGTCACAGTCAGGAGGTCTGGTAAGGATAGGGTTCAGAAGCCCGTCCCATCCAGCGGTGGTTGCAATTATGAACAGACATGTTATACTGCTTCCAAAGGTCTCAAAATTGTACATGTCATCAATGCCGGCAGATTTTTTTACATAGGCAAAGTTGTACATGCCACAAATGGAGAAGATGAACATGATCACAAAGAAGACGAGGCAGATGTTAATGACGGCAGGGAGGGACATCATCAGGGAGCACAGGAGAGCTCGGATGCCTTTAGCAGGTCGGATCAGATGCAGAACACGGCCAATTCTTGCAAGTCGGATGATATAGATTATCCGAGGAGACACAAAGTAGTGCTCAAAGATGTCTAATAAGAACATGCCTAAAAAAAAATAATAACAGTTCAGAACATTTTTAACAGAAGTATACCCTTAGACATTTAAATGCAAAAAATATCCGTAGCTCTGACGCTTACATGTGTGCCGAACCACTATTTGAACTATTTATTTAGTTTAATAGTAATTGTACTGAAGTTTCACCAAATAAATTCTTGGTATTTAAAAAAAAATTGGTTTCATGTTGAATATTAACAGTATGTTCACGTCTCCAATGCCAACAGCAGGTTTCATTACAAATAAACAAAACATGGTTACATGCAGTATTTGTTATATTCAATCTGATTGATGAGCTAATTTGATCAGTAAATCACTCTCTATTCTCTTAAAAAAAAAAAAAAAACTTTAATACTCACCAATAATTGAAAGCAAAACCAGAATAAAATCAAAAATATTCCATCCAATGTGAAAGTAATACTTCCGCAGGGCGATGAGCTTAAACACGCACTCTAAAGTGTAAATGATGTTAAAGATGAAGTGGGTGATGTACAGCATAGTTTCAGCCTCCGAGCTCATGTTATCCGTTTCCACCATCAGCACGACCATGTGCAGAAAGATCAAGCCCACCATCAGGATTTCGAACGACTCCTTTGCGACAATGTTGTAGATGAAGACTTGCAAACAATTCTGCAGGACGTTCAGACATCAGATATGAGGAAATGAGATTTCAACATAACAAAAGAGTACAAGCAGTGTTTTAATGTAAAATGCCGTTAGCGCATATTTCCATGTGCGACCAGATATTTTGCTAAAGTGTTGCAGATATTGTTGTTGGAGATGTTTATTTGTCCATCATGTTGAATACTGCACCTACCTTGGGGCGTGGGATCAGTTTCTGAGGTTTGTTGCAGCCACGTTTTTTCAAAGCGTTACAATATTTCTTCTGGCTCTCTGTAATGAAGGGGTTTTTTCCTAAGTAAGGAAAGATGGGAAGATAATTATTCTTTAAAGCAGATTCTTCAATATTGTTTTAACACATTTGACATGATGATGAACACGCCTTACTTCAGGTTACCGTTTTCATATTATTATTATTATTATTATTATACCATAGGCGGATTAAAGCTTGCTTATTATGTGTATTACTGTATTTACACATATGTATTGAATTCTCTTTTCTGATTGGTCAGATTAATTTATGCACGCTTAATTGTTTTCGAGAGATAATTTACAGGGATTCTTAATTTAGTTTCAAGTTTCAAGTTTTATTGTCATATACAGATAACAATGAGGCATCATTACCGTAATGAAATTCTTAGACCCGTGTTCCCCAACTTTACATAAACATATAATATAAAATATAGGAAGAGGAGAAAAAATAAAAAAATTAAAATAAATAAATAAATAAATAAAATAATAAAACTAATAATAATAATACTATTATTGCAAAGGTGTCTGTATGTGCAAGTTATTAAAAAATAAAATACAAATTAATTTTATTATTAAAAATAAAATTATTTTAAAATAATTAAAAGGTATTCAAATTTGCTATTCAAAAATGTATGATGTTAAAATAATGCCATCTTCTTGGATGAGAATTTATTAGCATTTGATGTGTATAACCATTCTTCATGAGTCTCTTTAGTGTCACTAAGATCTACTATTGGTTTACAGTTGCTATAACATTCTACCACATTTAAATGTAACTACAGTGCCATGAAAAAGGTTTCCACACCATTCCTGTTTTTTTTTTTCCATATTTGTCAAACATAAATAATTTCAGATCATCAAAGTAATTTTAAAATTACACAAATGTAACTCAAGTAAATACAAAATGTAGTTTTCAAAATTATGATTTTATTTATTAAGGGGGGAAAAAGCTGTCCAAACCTGCCTGGCCCTATTAAAAAAAAAAAAGAAGTAATTGTCATGAAAATCTAATAACTGCCTCTGCCGCCCTTGGAGGCAACAACTGCAATCAAGAACTGGCAATGAGGTTTTCACATTTTGGCCCACTCCTCTTTGAAGAATTGTTTTAATTCAGCCACATTGAAGGGTTTAACCTGTTTCAAGTCATGACACAGCATCTCAATTGGATTGAAGTCCAAAAAGCAAAAAATAGAATGAAAAAGAGTAAAAGTAAAAAATGTTAAACTGCAAGCACAATGCTTTTATGCTTTTCTGTCTGTCTTTTTCATTCTGCATTCTTTTTATTCTTATATTATGCACAATTACTTAATTTTGTTATACTTACTGTAATAATCGATTTTTTTTGTTTGTTCAGTTGTCATCTTACTTTGTGTTAATGATACTTATCTTTGATTTTTGTTTCCTGAAGTTATCAATGATGATACCGATGAATAAGATGAGGGTAACGAAGGACCCAAAGATGATGAAAATAATGAAGTACAGGTACATGTAGAGGTTTGCCTCATATTGTGGCTGGTCCTCCACCTTGTTACAGGGACAAACGTAAAAAGTGACTAAAGGGTAACACATCCATGGTGCATAAACACGTTATACATTTAGATGTGGATGTTATAAATACATATGTAATACGTAAATGGATGTAAATATCAGTTGCAGGGCATGGCAAAATTAGATACAATTCTTTTCAGTCATAGTACTTGTGTATTAATTCAATGTTATTCAACAGGTTTTTGCAAGTACTTGAGGAAATATGTGCAGTGTTGTTCTGTTTCTCTGAAAACTGAACCTTACCATACGAGAATCAACAGCAGCATACATGATATCCATCCAACCTTTAAATGTTGCCTGTGAGCCAACAAGAAATTTTAATTTATAACCAAAATAAAACATTCAAATAGTATATCATGCTATTCTGTAATTATACCCCCAATCCATCCATCCATCCATCCATCCATCCATCCATGCATTCTTGGTTCGAATTTGGGCGGAGCTAAGTGGAGAACTGGAAAGGACGAGCTCAGTTGAAGGTGTCCCCTAGGGGGAGCTCTAAACATTCTCCATTAATGTTACTGACCATATTTACTGTCATTAGTAATAGTTCACAGAGGTGGATTTAGATATGGTAGATTTGGGTGGCTTAAATAATGTGGGGAAAAAAAAAAAAAAAAAAAAAGAATGATGGCATTTGCAGGACTTTTTATTGCTTGTTTGCACAATGGATTTTTTTTTTCATGTCACCAAATAGTAATCTTGTTGGCACCATGATTCTTCTTTGTTAGTGAGGCAAGGTGTCGACTGGAAAAGTCTCAGCGATAGATACCGAGGGACAGGAGCTAAGCGGGCTCCCCAGTGGAATCCTGACTGTGTTGGGGAGGGGAGATAAGGCAAAGGGTTTTTTTTTTTTACGTGACTGCCATTACATGGCTCAACGGTTTAAGGAATTATTGATCATGAAAAAAAAAAACATGCATATGTGTGCAAGGCCACTGTTGAATTCAAATCCTGCATCCATTCGTTCATCAGTCGAACCATTCAGTAATGTATAGTATGGAAAACTAACCACTTGAAACAAGGCGAGGTAGCCCATGGCCACGTTATCGAAGTTGATCTTTCCGTTCATCCATCGCACATCATCCGTCGCATTGTTCCCATAAATCAGCTCTAAACATTCGGTTTTATTTTTCACGTCATCAATACTGAAATACTCTTCAGAGGTCGTGTTAAAGCAATAGTGGAATTTTCCAGCAAATAGGTTTACACCCATTATGCTGAAGATCAACCAGAAGATTATCCAGGCCACCATCACATTAAACATGGAGGGAATGGCTCCAAGCAGGGCTTTAACTGCCACCTGAGGAAGTTCACAAACATTTAAAACCACTTTTAAACCTAAATGAAAATGATATTATATAAATCATATTCAGTATTTTAAACCCGCACTTTCCACCTCCTGGAAGGTTCCACCGTGTAGATTTATGTAATGATATCTAATCCCACTATACGTTGTCGCCCATAATAGAATGGGATCCCTTTCCATTGAGTCTTCTCAATGTTTCGTCCTCGTGCCATTTTAAGAAACTTTTATCTTCCAGTTATTGCTACATACTTCATTAGGCATCGAAATCTACAACCAAGTTTCTGTATAGCTGATCGGTTTTAATGTCTATTGTTATGTAAACAGTATCATTATTGAAATACAATCAATATAATTAATATGAATCCTAAAATCGATATTTTCTCAAAGGATGAATAATGTACTTGCCCTCATTCCTTCAAATCTGGACAGGATGCGAAGAGGCCTCAGGGGTTTGATATGTTTGAATGCGGTGTAACCCAGAGAGTTCGACGTCATGCCGATCAGAAAGACCTGTGTGATAATTTTACAATTTAATCATGTTGATACTAAAGATACATGTCAAGTATTTCTGTTACTTTTCCCTTAGATTTGATACTTGTATTTTTCATGAATATTAAATTTATTCATATTTCTGCTTCATATAATATTCCATAATGAGTAATTTTCTATCAGTAATTTTTAACTTGAGTAATTTTCTATCAGAATTGAAAAATGTAGGTGAACTATTACTAAAGTGGTACTTAGAAAACCAACATTATGCTATAGATGCACATGAAGGATGATTTGCTGCTTATGTTTTAGTTAAACTTCACCACAAGATCTGTGCCAATCATTAAGGAAATATAACTCCAATTAATTATGCTATAATTTCCTAAGACAGTCTATAAATATTACATATTTGGTTTTTCGTTGACATGATGAACATAAAATACATACGTTGACAATGAAGAAGTCCAGGCGGTGCCAAGAGTTGGTGAAATAGGTCTTGAAACCATACGCAAACCATTTCAGGAGCATCTCAATGACAAAAATGCAAGTGAAGGCCTGATCTGCAAATTCAAGGATGATTTTAATCACAGTTCGCTGCTCCATGTAAATGTCCTCAAACGCCTAATAAGAGAAGAAGAAAACACAAGATTGTCAGGTGTTAAAGCTCTACCAGCTCATCTAAATGTTTTTAAGGATATCAATACTTTCCCCTTCAGCTCACCAAGGCAACGCTGCTGAGAAATATCATGAGTGTGATGAAGGCTTCAAAATAGCTGTGCTCCACAATGGCATAACAGATCTTACGGAAGCTCCACCATGCCTTCCCTCTGCCCTTGGTGATGTTCACATTCAGGCATGGGCAGCATGTAATGCATTCTTTAATGCAGGTACCAGGATGTAAAGCATATGGATAAATTACACATTTTAAATGATGTTACAATGATCTCGTTCAGTTTTCACTTCTATTACACAACTCTACTTTAGATCCAGTAAATCCAGTATAGTAGAAAGAAAACATTATCTGATTTATCAAGTTTGCATTCATTTAAAGACTCACTCTCTGAGCAGCAGTCCCCTGGGGTCATTTGATCTGGTTCATCATTTGAGTCTGCCTTTTCCACCTCTAGAACTTTGTCTATAGTGCTGCAGCTGGAGAAGTCATCTGCTTCTTTCAGCTGTCCAAAAGAGGTGATAAAAAAAGATATACTCATCAAAACATTTTCTCTGTGCTGCCTCAGGAATGCAGAATAAGGGAAAAGGGTTGAACATATGGAAGCAATGTGGTTAGAAAAAAAAACATAATTTATAATACTTGTTGAAGTTTCAACATTAAAAAAAAAAGTATAAGCAATGTTCAGTGGTGAAAGAAAGAGCATTTCCCATACACGCAATGTGCCAAGAATTCACTGGCTTGGGACTAAGCATCTGTTTGGCCATAAGAAAATAAATTCTTATTCTAAAGTCCAAATGGGAAAAGAGGCCCCAGTTTGCTAGGGAGCATTAAAATTGGATTTTTGAGCAAATGAAACAGGTCCTGTGGTTTGATGAGTGATGAACCCATCGTGCATAGTGCCTCTGGAGAGATAAGGTTTACATTTACATTTAGGCATTTGGCAGACGTTCTTATCCAGAGCGACTTACATTTTTATCTCATTACACATCTGAGCAGTTGAGGGTTAAGGGCCTTGCTCAAGGGTCCAACAGTGGCAACTTGGTGGTTCTGGGGTTTGAACCTGGGATCTTCCGAACCGTAGTCCAATGCCTTAACCACTGAGCTACCCCTGGCCCCTTAAAGGTTTACTTTAACACACTTCCTTTATAACTATAACTATCACTTAAATACAGCAATCAATTACTTTAAGAAGAAGAACTCGTTTGCATGGTGCGCATTCCATCCATCCATCCATCTAGAACCCTCTGTAGTCCAACTAGGGAGGATGGAGGCCAATGGTGATCATTGTATTTATTCCCATTTGTCCTAACACACTACAGACAATTTGGAAACACCATCTAGCCTAATCTGCATGTTTTTGGACTGTGAGAGGAAACCGGAGAACCTCAAGGAAACACACTAAGCACAGAGAGAACATGCCAACTCCATTCACACAGTGTGGAAATCAAACCCAGAACCCAAAAGTAATTAAATGTAACTATGACCAGGGGTAGCTCAGTGGTTAAGGCACTTCCCAGGTTCAAACCCCACAACCACCAAGTTGCCACTGTTGGGCCCTTGAGCAAGGCCCTTAACCCTCAACTGCTCAGATGTATAATGAGATAAAAATGTAAGTCACTCTGGATAAGAGCATCTGCCAAATGCCTAAATGTAATGACCAGCTAAAAAGTATGACTTGTACATTTCAGTTAGCAGAAATTGTAATCAATGGCATATTGATGTGGTGCAAGGAATAAAATACTTTAGGACATGAAGGAGGATAATGGGAAGAGTGTTTGTATGAGTCTCAAGTAATGTGTTTCTGAAATGTCTGCATTTTAAAACAATGTGTGGCAGGGAGGTAATCTGGGAGGCTTTCAGGACCTAATTGATTAATATGTATTTACTGTATTAACATTTTCACAGTAGACATATAGACCGATCAGCACTAACATTAAAACCACTGACAAGTGATGTGAATAACATTGATTATCTCATTACAAAGTTGATGTGTTGGGAGCAGGAAAAAGTTGCAAGCACAAGGATCTGAGCTAAGGATCTGGGCCAGATTGTGATTGTCTCGCTATAGATACGAGATCCAAAACGATCTCCAAAGTGCAAATCTCTGAGCAGAGTGTTCCCAGAATGCTGTAGTTAGAACCTCATAAAAAAGGAAGGACAACAGGGTCATGGGCACCCAAGACTCACTGCTGCTCATACTGTTGCTGCCACTCTGCTTTAATACCACAGAAGAAATCACTGAAAAAGTTAATGATTGCTGTAATAAAAAGTTGTGTTCATGATACAGTATGTGGTGTTACCATTATGTCTGATCTGTGCATATATATACCTTATTGAATCAATATTTAACAACCAGACCATTTTCTGCAGTGTCAAATTGTTTAAAAAAATACTCACTTTCTTCTTTTCATCGATCTTCTCTTCATTCTCAGAAACAGTGTCATCAAGACAAGGGCTTTCAAAATCAGTCTCTCCTTTCGCCATAGGAACAACAGTTATTTTAAGAGCATCATCGAGTTTTTTCAGCTCCAACTTTGTCTCGTCCTCTGCCCCATCCTTGTCCATGTAGTTCAGGCCTAATTTTTTTTTCTTTTTCTCATCTTCCCTTGATTTCAAGCCCAACATATGACGTATGTGTGCCATGCCCCTGCTGATTCTTGATCTGGCAATTTGCAGGTTGCTCACGTCACTATTGCATAACGCCAGATTGTCTCCACTGAAGGAGCTGAACAGCAATGCCAGGAAGAGATTCAAGAGCTGTAAGAACAAAAACATGTCAAAGCCACCATGCTCAGTAGAATACAGATTAGTAGGACATGTTTGTCTTTTAAAAGAATGTATAAGAACTTGATAAAATAAATTACACTGTATGTGTAGCTTTAAATAATCTGTTATAATTGGTCATTGACATTAACTGATGATGATGACAATTTGCTCCTGGCTTGCAAAAAGAGTTGAAAAGAACAAGTGGCACATCACAAGTTAATCGACTCAGCAAGACCTGGACTTTTCAATTAAATGGATGTCACAATAAGTATACAGGCCTCAGTAGATTCTAGGACTAGTGATTCTAGTGCCACTTTTTAACACTATTTTAAAAGAATAAAATTAACTGTAATAAAATTAGAAAATAGCGTCCACTCTGGCTGCTCATTATAAATACCTTCTGGACTATACAGTACTATGTCAAATGGATCTAGCCAACAAAACATTAGAAGAAGCCATGTTGAAACTATGGGACTGAGATGACACTCACCACCAGTTTTCCAATCACAAGGACCATCATGAAGAAGGTAATGCACATGGAAGGGCCTGCTACCTCCATGCAGTCCCACAGGGTTTCAATCCACTCGCCACACAGGATCCGAAACACAATTAGGAATGAATGGAAAAAGTCTACCATGTGCCAGCGTGGAAGTTCACAGTCTGACGCGACTCTACAAACATTTTCCCCGTAGTTCTTCCCAAACAGCTGCATGCCCGCCACAGCAAAGATGAAGACGATGATGGCCAGGAGGAAGCTCAGGCTCCTCAGGGCGCCCAGAGCATTACCAACGATCATAAACACGAAGTTCAGGGTCGACCATGGCTTCCCCAACTTACAGATACGCATCTGCATTAAACATAAGCCACAATATTACCTTTGATAGAACTGTCAAGACATACATACCATTTTGTGATCATATGGCACACCATTTAATGAGTCGTTAAGAATTAATAATTAAGCTTTAGATGAAAGAAGCACTGCAATGTTTGGATAATCAATATAAACAGCTATATTATATTATACTACATATCAAGAGAAGAGTTTTTACTTATTATTCCACATTTACTATTAAAACACATGGTCCACTTGAGAATTTTTTTTTATGTTTGCTCTATGATTTACTTCACTTCCTATCAACTCTCATAATTCATGAGTTTCTATGATGAAATGTTTATACTTCTCATATGTGTACAATCATCCACCCATCCACCTAGGAACCCCTGTAGTACAACTAGTCCAATGGTGAGCATTGCATTTATTCTCATTTGAACGACAGTGATAGGACTTACACATGTATTCACTCACTATGGTCAATTTGGGAACGCCAATTTAGCCTAATCTGCATGTCTTTGGACTGTGGGAGGAAACCAGAGAACCCAGAGGAATGCACCAAGCATGGGGAGAACATGCAAACTCCACAGACTGGAATCGAACCCAGGACCTGGAGGTGAAACTTTTTAGAATTGGTTTGTTTTAATATACAGTATATCACTTTTTGTAGTGAAGGAAGGTGAATTCATCTTGAGATGAAACATGTAATTTTTCCATATTCTCCACAGCTGGTGCAGATGCTCCGCTCCTATGGATGCAAATGTTGAAGTTCTTCCAGATGTTTTGTGTTACAGGGTTGAGGAGGGAATTGTAACATGACTTATATGTCTTTTCTTTTTTTCAGTATGGGTGTGTGTGCGTGTCCGTGTGAATGTCCATAACCCAAAGTTGACCTAATGTTTTGTACAGACTCTTGTCTCTTGTTTTGTGTGTAGACCCTGGGAGAGGTCCAAACCATAAGTTCTTTATCAAACGCCTACGCTTTCAGAGCACATCCTGTTATCATTCTATTCCCATGACTTAAAAACACAAAAAGCCCCCTCAGTGGATTGTATAATCATGTGCTGAGGCAGATGCACATATTGGCTAATACACAGTAATCAACTAATGACCCTAGGTCACGCATATACGTAGAGACAAGAAGAATATAAATCATGACACGTAGTGTACAGTATCTTTGCGCAGAGAAATTGACCGCATATGCATTTGAATAAAATGTATAAACCTATGACTGCTTTTTTTAAAGACGGAGTGAAAATGATAAATGGTTTTCCCATTTTTTTTTTACAAATAAAAATCTGAAAAGTGTGGTGTGCATATGTATTCAGTCCCCTTTACTCTGATAACCTATAACGAAATTCCAATGGAACTAATTGCTTTCAGAAGTCATCTCATTAGTAAATAGAGTCCACATGTGTGTACTTTAATTCCAGTATAAATACAGCTGTTCTGTGAAGCCCTAAGAGGTTTCTTAGAGAACTTTAGTGAACCAACAGCATCATGCAGGATCAAGGAGCACAGCAGACAGGTCAGAGTTAAAGTTAAGGAAAAGTTTAAATCAGGGTGGGGTTATAAAATAATATTCCAAGCATTGAACATCTCACGGAGCACTGTTCAATAATCTGAAAATGTAAAGAGTATGGCATAACTGAAAACCTATAAAGGTATCTGAACTGACAGGCCTGGGCAAGTAGAGCATTAAACAGAAGCAGCCAAGAGGCCCGTGGTAACTCTGGAGGAGTTTCAGAGATCCACAGCTCAGGTGGCTAAATCTGTCCACAGAACAACAACTAGGCATGCACTCCACAAATCTGGCCTTTATGGAAGAATGAGAAGAAGAAAGCCGCCAATGTGATCAGGGAGACAGGTCGAAGGGTACTCGGGGTATCATCAGGTAAGGGAAAAGTGGACAAGGAGACTTGGTGGTGGAATGAGAAAGTCCAGGAGTGTATACAGGGAAAGAGGCTAGCTAAGAAGAAGTGGGACTCTGAGAGGACTGAAAAGAGTAGACAGGAGTACAGGGAGATGCAGCGTAAGGTGAAGGTAGAAGTGGCAAAGGTCAAACAAAAAGCATATGAGGACTTGTATGCTAGGCTGGACAGTAAGGAGGGAGAGGTGGATCTGTACAGATTGGCGAGGCAGAGAGATAGAGATGGGAAGGATGTGCAGCGGGTTAGAGTGATTAAATATAAACATGGAAATGTACTGACAGATGCCAGGAGGGTGATGGGAAGATGGAAGGAGTACTTTGAGGAATTGATGAATGAGGAAAACGAAAGAGAACAAAGAATAGAAGAGGTGACTGTTGTGGAGCAGGAAGTAGGAAATATTAGTAAAAGTGAGGTGAGAAGGTTGTTGAAGAGGATGAAGAGTGGAAAGGCTGTTGGTCCTGATGACATACCTGTGGAGGTATGGAAGTGCATAGGAGAGGTGGCAGTAGAGTTTCTGACTAGTTTGTTTAACAAGATCTTGGAGAGTGAGAGGATTCCAGAAGATTGGAGGAGAAGTGTATTGGTGCCGATTTTTAAGAACAAGGGAGATGTGCAGAGCTGTGGCAATTACAGAGGCATAAAGCTAATGAGCCACACAATGAAGCTGTGGGAAAGAGTAGTGGAAGCTAGGTTAAGGGCAGAGGTGAGCATTTGTGAGCAGCAATATGGTTTCATGCCTAGAAAGAGTACATCAGATGCAGTATTTGCTTTGAGGATGCTGATGGAGAAGTACAGAGAAGGTAATAAAGAGTTGCATTGTGTCTTTGTAGATTTCGAGAAGGCGTACGGCAGGGTGCCGAGAGAGGAGCTGTGGTATTGTATGAGGAAGTCTGGAGTGGCAGAGAAGTATGTTAGCTTGGTGCAGGACATGTATGTGAGTTGTAAGACAGTGATGAGATGTGCTGTAGGTGTGACAGAAGAGTTCAAGGTGGAGGTGGGTCTGCATCAAGGATCGGCTCTAAGCCCCTTTTTGTTTGCTCTGGTTATGGACAGGATGACAGATGAAGTTAGACAGGAGTCTCCATGGACTATGATGTTTGCAGATGACATTGTGCTTTGTAGCGAGAGTGGAAGAAAATTTGGAGAGGTGGAGGTACGCTCTGGAAAGCAGAGGAATGAAGGTTAACCGCAGCAAGACGGAATACATGCATGTGAACGAGAGGGACCCAAGAGGAACAGTGAGGCTACAGGGAGCAGAGGTAAAGAAGGTGCAGGATTTTAAGTACTTAGGGTCAACGGTCCAGAGCAACGGAGAGAGTTCAAAGGAGGTGAAGAGGCGGGTACAGGCAGGTTGGAATGGGTGGAGAAAAGTTTCAGATGTGTTGTGCGATAAAAGAGTATCAGCGAGAATGAAAGGAAATTTGTACAGGACAGTGGTGAGACCAGCGATGCTCTACGGCTTAGAGACAGTGGCACTGAAGAAAAGACAGGAGGCAGAGTTGGAGGTAGCAGAGCTGAAGATGTTGAGGTTCTCTTTGGGAGTGACAAGGATGGATAGGATCAAGAATGAGTTCATCAGAGGGACAACCCATGTGAGATCTTTTGGAGATAAAGTCAGAGAGGCCAGATTGAGGTGGTTTGGACATGTTCAGAGGAGAGATGGTGAATATATCGGTAGGAGGATGCTGAGGTTGGAACTGCAAGGCAGGAGGTCTAGAGGAAGACCAAAGAGGAGATTTATGGATGCAGTGAGAAAGGACATGAAGTTAGTTGGTGTGAGAGAAGAGGATGCAGAGGATAGGGTTAGATGGAGGCAGATGATTCGCTGTGGTGACCCCTGAAAGGGAACAGCCGAAAGACAAAGAAGAAGAAGAAAAGAAGAAAGCCATTTTTGAAAGAAAGCCATATGAAGTCCCATTTGCAATTTGCATCAAGCCATGTGCGGGATGTTGATCAGATGAAAACCAAAATGTATTTTTTTGGTCCAAATACGAAATGCTATGTGTGGCAGAAAACTAACACTGTGCGTGTTATGGTGGTAGCATCATGTTGTACCGTAGGTATTCTTTTCCTTACAGGGTCAGAGTTGATATGAGAGTATGCAAAAGACTTAAGACTGGGGCAGAAGTTTACCTTCCAGCGGGGCAACGACCTTAAACATACAACCAGAGCTACAATGGAATATTTTAGATCAAAACATGTTCATGTGGTAGAATGGCCTAGACCTAAAGTTTGTGCTATTTTACAAAGAGGAATGGGCAAAAAGTTTTACTCTCTGGATGTGCAAAGTCTATTTAGAGTCATAGCCTAAAAGACTTGCAGCTGTAATTGCAGTGAAAGGTGGTTCTACAAAGTATTGACTCAGGGGAGGGGAACAGATTTTTAGTTCTAAAAATATATATATATTATTATCCTTTCTCTTCAAAATTACAATATGTGCCAATTTGTGTTGGTCTATCACATAAAATCCCAATAAAATAAATTTTACATTTTTACTGTGTGATGTCATTGCAACATAACAAAATGTGGAAGAGTTTAAAGAAAATGAATGTTTTTGTAAGGCACTGTATGCTTTATTGCTCTATTGTACTTTAGCCTATATTTTTACCCTACCATTTCTCACTTTACTGTATACTATACCCTATTCTTTATACTATATCCTGCATATATTCCACACAGGGTTTGACATTGGCACTGTTAAGTGTTTCACTATTATTTTATTTGTTTGCTAATTTTTGTTTAACTTTTTTTTTCAATGACGGTCAACTATTAGTATTTAAAATTGCACTACTTAGATTTTTTTTTCTTACTCTGCATAGTATATGCTGTATATGCTGCTTTACTGTCTCTTGGCCGTCCTGCACCTACATCATTTACTCTACCTTGTAACAGCCGGTCTCCCTCATATACCCTGCCACTGCATCACTTATCCTGTCCCAGTGCTGGTCTCACTAATGGAGTATGTCTCTGGATCATTCACCCTGCTCCAGGGACTTAGTTCTGGCCCTGCACTATTTTATTGACACCAGTGTTAACGTTTGTCCACATTCCGCTGCCTCTCCTCATCCCTGGGTCCTTTATTACCCAATATGCTACAATCATGATCTTTCACATTTAATCCTGCTCATGTGTGACCCATACTGCCCCAATATCAATCTATCCTGTGTCCTAACCCCGCATCTCTTTACATGCAGTTTCTAGTAAGTGGGTAAACATACTTACAATTCGGAAGACCCGGAGCACAGAAAGCCGTTCTACATCAGCCAAGCCGAGTTCCAAAAGGCCTGTAATCACAATGAAACTGTCAAACCTATTCCATCCAATCTGGAAGTAGTGGTATGGGTCCATGGCTATGATTTTAAGGATCATCTCCAATGTGTAGATGCCTAGGAACACCTAGGAATAAATGTTTATAACTTAGTGATTTTGATTAAGCACAATTTAGAAAATGCAAGTGGAAATATCATATTTATCATTTAGGTTTGTATTTAGTGTCTTACCAAATTTCCAAGAGCTAAGACATAATTTAATTCTTCAGTCATTGGATATTGTTCAAGGGCCAAAAACACAACGTTTAGGATGATGCAGATAGTGATGCCCAAGTCCACAAAAGGATCCATCACAATGTAGTGAACGCATTTTTTGAATCTGACCCAAGGTGTACAGCAGTTCCACTTTAGGAAAATGTCTGCAAATTTGTACCAGCAAGGTGAGCATCGTCTCTTCAACTTTTCCGATTCTGAAAACATAATAATAAGTTTTATTGTATTGCATTGCTAACAATACTGCATCATGTCCTGCTCTGTTTGAATTATGCCCTGTTCTGTCCCATCAATGCCCTCTCCTGTCCCAGCAATACCAATGCCACGTTTCCCTGAACTTAACCCTAAAAAATTATCCATGCCCTGTCACAGCCTTGCCTTGGTGCTCGCTAAGCACCTAGTTTTGGTGACTCCACCTTGTAGGGTTGATGCCATTGTGCTACCTCTCCTTTCCTGACAAAATATGCACAATATTGTACTGTAGTTGAATATTAAATTAAATGTTGATGCACTTTTTAATATTCATGAACAAATTAATTACATCACCTTCCAGTTGTGCTTACCAGGTACTTCAATTAGCTCCATGGTTCCTTTAGATCCATTTGATTTGGCAACCTCCCTAGACTTTAGACACAGCAAAAAAAAAACAAATTGAATTAGAGTCAAAATTAATTATAATCCCTTTCCAACCCTGAAAGCTATACATTAACATGAACAACGTGCTAATACTAGAGCCGCTTTACATTATTATTTTTATTTTCTTATGCAGGAACCAATAACTTGCACACTACAAATTTCATTTTGCATGTGAAGGTAAAGTTCTTTAATCATGAATTATTAACCATAAACATCTTGTCAGCTGTAAACTGACAATGTAAATGCTTTTTAGTGCAATGTTCATGCAAGTCTAGTTAGGGGAACGGTGAATGAAATCAATGATATCATCATGGTTCATGCTTGCCTCAGAGTGCTTTTTGAGTTGCTCCATGATCTTGACATACGCCTCCTTCTTCCTTTTAGCTTCAGCTATAGTCGCTTCGTTCTTCTCTGCGCATGCCATTGCCACCACAGCCAAAATCATACTGATCAGGTAAAAGGAGACTACAAACATAGTGACCATGAAGAAGATCATGTAGGTCTTCCCTGATGACCGGAGAGTCTGAAATAGGCAGTGGAAGAATGATGGTTAAGAACTTGAGACATTTTGTTTTACATAATACACAATAATTTTAAGTCTTTGATGCGACTTTCTCTTTACTTGTGATTTATTTTCATATTAATTTCTAGGAGTTGTACTGCATACTGTTTTTATTCCTCAGGATGTATTTATATTTGCATTATTTCCAGTTCAGTGCTTACTTAAATACCTGCACAGCTTCATTAGAGTAGCATGCCAATGCAGCAATAAAAAACAGATAATAGTGTATGCATATTAGGATGGGGAAAAAATGTGGATGTACAAACCAGCTGGAACAAGTTTTCCCAGAAGTCCAGTGTCATGAGGCGGAAGAGGGAGAGAAAGGACCAGCCAAAAGTGTCATAGTTGGTGTATCCATAATTTGGATTCATCCCCGCTTTCATACACGTGTATCCCGCAGGACACCTCCTGTCAATTTAACAAGCAAAAGCTTCGTTATACACAAAGGTCACCATAGTTGGAGATGAATACATAAGTACTTTATCCACAGAGAAATTGTTCAAAAGAATTTCAGATTTCTTATTTCTGCTTATTTTGTCACACTTTGTGATTGAGATCATCAAACAAATTTTTATATTAAACAAATACCCTAATAAATACAAAATGCAGTTTTTAAATATCATTCTCATTTATTGAAGGAAAAGTTATCCAAAACTATGTGAAAAAGTTATTGCCCCCCATTCTTTTTAAAAAGCTAAGGTAAATTTCACTTTCCACACTCATGTCTTGTTACTGCCAGAACTGTTGAAACAAGAAATCACTTAAACAGAATTGGTCTGACAAAATGAAGCACGCTAAAAGATCTCAAAAATAAGACGAATTAATGAAATTCAAGAACAGATGAGAAACAAAGTAACTGACATGTAACCGTCTGGATTTTAAAAGTTTTTTAAGGTTTTGCAGCAGCCTAGTCAAAATCCCGACCTAAATCCAATTGAGATCCTTAAGCAGGCTGTCCATGCTCAAAAATCCTCCAAATTGGCTGAATTAAAACATTTCTGCAAGTAAGATCGGGCCAAAATTCATCCACAGAGATGTAAAGGACTCATTGCCAGTTATCGAAAATGCTTGATTGCAGGTGTTGCTGGCAAGGATGGCAGAAGTTTTATCTTTAGTTTGATCTTTGTGTAATATTAATAGATGATCTCAGTCATTTAAGTGTGACAAATATATTTATTTTCATAATATACAAATATGTTATTTTAGGTAAAAAAAAATTCAGTAGTGTTTACTAGATAGATAGATAGATAGATAGATAGATAGATAGATAGATAGATAGATTTAGACTACCACACTTTTGTTTCCATAAGGTAATTATTATGAATGATTACAAAATATGGGTGATTTAAAGCACTAACCAGTGAAACAGAATATGTGTCTGACCAACCTACCCACTATCTGAACTGTTTCCACAAAGCAGTGGCTCTATGTAACCATGCAAATAGTAGTAATTAGCTGCAAAACAAAGAAATCAGGATCAGGATGATATTGTCTGGCCTAAAAAAATCATACAGCAAAGTCAAATTTTTCATAGGACAGCCTTCCACTTTTATTATGGCATGCATTGACTATGGCGTTGTTTTGACAAAATATTCAAGATTAATCCCGTAGGGAAATTTCTTAAATGTCAAATTCAATGTCAAAATATTAACTAATACCCAGAGAGGAATTAATTTTTAGCAGAAGTCTGCTAAAGAAGGTGAATGTGAAAATGATTCCTCGAACAGTCCTCAAATGACTATCTGACCAAGCCATACACAAAATGATGTTGGTAGATATTTTGAGGAGCAGCAAATGTTAAACTCTGTAGTTCAGTTACATTGATCGTTGCGGAATGCTTCAAAGTCGAAAGTGCTGTTTGTATCTGCAGTATTGTTGAAGCTCGCTGGAGACCACAGCACACACTTATGTTGCAGATTCCCCATGAACACCTGCATGCTAAAGAGGGCGAAAACGCTGAGACAGAGGACGACCAGGATGACGGCGTCTCCCAACTTCTTCGTGGACTGAACCACTGAAGCGACGGCGGCCTTCATACCTGCAGAGGACACACGTGCATTCTGACCGTCATACCACTGCTACTGTACCAACAATGACATTTTCTCTCATACCCTCTGAAAACTTGTTTGATAAGCTTTACCTCCTGACACTGGAGACTCCTCTAATGAATGTTAAACAGAAAGCATCAGCAATATCAACAGTTATTCACGTTTTCCTGCAAGTTAGCTTTATTATAAAAACATTAACCTATCAGAATGAACAAAAATATAATGAATATATAGCTGTGATTCTCCGATTTGAGATGTAAACTGTGCTTTGGTAATCACTTTGGTAATCAAAATGTGTTTAATAAAGGATTTTTTAATGATAGTGTTCGTCATGTGATGTAATCCAGAACACACCTGGAGTTATAGTGAATATTTTCAGAACACGAATCACACTCAAGGGGCCCATCTTTGCAAATTCTGTGATGTACCTGGAGACACAAAGCAATTCTAATTAATTCATCAAAACCTTTAGTTGATAAGGGGCTTCACGGTGTGTCGGAACAAACCTCACTGATATCTACAGTAACTAATGCTATAGAGGTGAATGTAATCATGACTGCTTTTGTTTTATGTAATTACTGTGACAAACATATAGAATATTTAAACGCTGTCCGAACATTTAATGAGATAATTGCATGAATCGGTAAAACATGAAAATTGGACAGTAAGTGTTGAGAGAAAGCGACAAGAAAAGAAAGAAAGGAAAAAAGCACTAGAGTGTACACCTGCGCTCTGTGTTAATAATAATAATAATAATAATAATAATAATAATAACAAAATAGATTTTTTTAAATGAAGCACTCTTCATACTCACGCCATGATCACCACAGTAAAATCCAAGCAGTTCCATGGATCTCGAAGGTACGTGAAGTGTCCAATACAGAACCCTCTGGACAAGACTTTAATTAGAGCCTCAAATGTGTAGATGCCTATGAAGACATACCTGAAACACACACACACACACACAATGCATTTTTTTTAAATAATGTATGTATAATATAATTATCTTTAAGGCTTGTTGCAGTTCTTGTTCAGACTCACTCCATAATATTCCTCCATTGTGGCAAAGGGTGTAGCTTCAGGAAGAAACAGTTCAGCAGGACCGTTAGCATGATGAATATGCTGAACAATTTACTGAAAAGTCAAGGAGCAGTACGTTTGTGTATGTGTGTGCACTTAAGAATAATTAAGTATAACTTAAAATATTTGAATTAAGTTAGGTCCAAATCTTGTTGAGATGCAAAAAAGCTTGTGACCCCTTTGGAAACCCAGATTTAGTGATGTGATCTGATCTTCATCTAAGTCACAATCACAGACAAACACTAATATCACTCATACAGTAGCGGTTTATGGTCTTGATCATGCATATTAAGTCGTTATATTGATCAGCAGAGGGTGGAAAAGCAGAGGGAACTCATTGTGCTAAATGGAGACAAAGCGTTTAATTTGACTGAAAGTCTGGGTTGTAGAAATGTTAAATAACAACATTGAAATTCTGATGATGTTCATATGAAAAACAGTTGATAGCGTAAATGTGAACTATGCCTCAATTCGATCAACTTTCACAAAACGTACACAAGAACATACAGTATACATTATGGAAATACAATTATGGGAAGATTTAGAGTGTAGTCTTCCTGGGATAACAGCAAAACATATGCTGAAAAGATTAATGTTAATGGAAGAATACCAGGAAGGAAACCACTGCAAACAAACACAGACAAAACCCTTATCACAACTCTGAAGAAGAAAGGGGCATCATGGACATGGACACAATGGAATGTTGATGGAACAATCACTGCATACTGTATGAAGACATTTTAGAGAAGGATGTCAGTGTACTGTAACTATGTATGATCTTAAGTTTAATAATGTGTGGGTGAGAATAAAAGAAATGAAATAATAAATCAAATAAAGAAGTCAAGAAGAACCCTGATTTAAGATTTTGTGGAATGACGTGAGTAGGGCCAGTTAAATAAATAAATGAATGAATAAACTTTTTTGTAGTAAGAAACAGTGCAACATTTTTTCCCATCATTGTGCCACATGGTTACTATCTACTGTATGCTATCTAAGGGCACTCTACAAGTCATTACAGTTATTCACTTTTTCCAGCCTATACTGTGAAATACAAACAAAAAACTACTGTTTGAGTGTCTTTATTTTGGGCAGATTTTTTTTTAAAACTTGTCTGAAAGTGTGACATAAAAGAAGATCATTTTAAATGATTTTAAAAGATTATTGTATAAATCACTAGTGACTTACATAAGAGCGTAATTTACAACGCAGTTTTTGTGCAATTGTTTATTTGCACAGTGAGATCCGTGTGTAAATCTTTTACAAATAAAGAGATCTGGATTTCAACATCAGTGTACATTTGAATGCCAAAAATCTCGGATACTACAGTAAGCAACCAACTTTAATAATATTTCATCTGGTTCTCCCAGCTCAACTCCATCAAGATCAATTTATGGAGAATACGCTTTAAGAATTCTTTGTACCCAGTCATGTGAAATTAAACGTACCACTGTAATGTGTGTTCTACTTAGATTTTAAAAAGTTTATACGTAGCAATCAACACTTGGCTACTTTTATTACTGATGGAAAATTGAGTCAAAAAAAATTATTAAAGGCCCACATTTTTTTTCATATTCTTAAGGTACTGACACCAATATAGAACTTGCAAAAGCATGATAATATTAATTGATTAGTAATCATATCATAGATATATAATTATCAATTATCTAATCTTCTTGTTTTGTCAGCTGCTCCCATCATGGGGTAACGCAGACGTAACACTGGATACCCTACTTGACACAACTCTCCCATTCTATCTTGGGATTGGTACTTAGGACGCCCTTCATCCAGTGGTCTGCAGCCTACCACTGAGCCACCACTGCCCAACTGTCTAATTATTTAATATCATTTAGTAATTATTTTACTAATAATGTTATTTTCCTAAGCAAACAGGACTTTATTAACCCCAAAGGATATGAGTGTAAGTGTATCCGAATGGCGAGCCTTCGGATGGGGTTAAGGGGACTGAGAATGCAACAGGCTGGATCCACATTGAACCTGTTGATTGTATTTCCTTTGCTGATCACATTGAAAGTCTGCAAAACACAAAAATAATTAACCAAATAAAATGGTTAGACATTATCAGCAACACATCATGTAAAATGATAAAGAACTGCTTTTTTACAGCAAATGTGATGACATTCACCATACCATAATTGTCCTCTAGACTTTCTGCATGTTAACTGCTATCATGCTGTTAAAGTAAAATAATCAATCATGGGGTGATGTGATACTTAAACAACCCTGAAATTATACACTTTTTATGAAGTCTCTTTTGGACTGTTTCATTTTTCTCATACCACAGTAATTCCCCAATACTAATAGTGCCTGATGATCCCTGTTTGTTTTTTTCAGGAAATCGTTCTTGAAAGTAATTCAAATAAATAATTTATAATAGTGCCTTTAGCAAGGAATTGCATAGAAAAAAGTCAAGTTACAGCTTCTGATTGTTACAAAGTGCTGAAAATGGAGAGAATGACTCCTTTCAGAAAATGTCAGAAATATATTGCAATACATATGTTATGTATATTGTTCTCAATTTGTTTCTTTGATTTAATTGTTGCAATTGAAATTATCACATATTAGAGAAAACACATTAATATTCTGTAAACCTGTGTTTTAGTTTTTACCATACAAACTGACTATGCCTCAACATCTGGTTATGGTTTAAATTTGACATGCAAATATTTGAAAAAACTGTGTGCATGGCACATTACTTTTAGCAAAGCTTTCCTTAACACAACACATGTGTTTAGAGGAAATGTGTTCTAAAGTTATTCCCTTTGGGAAAACTAAATAAGAGAAGGGTTCTATGGCCCAAGACAGAGGGCTTCAAGAAACAAATGTTCTGATATTAAAGTTAGCTCATAAGTTAGTAATAAAGTAAACATAAATTTTGCTTTATTTCACTGCATTAAAGAACTCTTTTATTTCATTTTTTTTACTTATTTTTTACTCGGACCTACTGAAGAGGAGGAAATTTAAAACCAGTATAAATAAAGGAGCCATTACTGACTTTCTTGGACTGGTAGTAGGGATCAAGCTCTTCCAGGGGGATGTTAAGGAGCTCAGGTGGAGGGTCTCCATAGATAAAAGGTAAAGATTTTCCAGCTTCCAGGTCTTTGGATGGTTTGGACAGTTCCTCATCAGCGATCTCAGTGTGCTGGACCTTCTTGTGAGCCCGTTCAGAATCTTTCTTGGTCTTGAGTTGCTCACAATCAGCCAGGGACTCCGGTGTGAGGCGGCGGAAGACATCGGTCCCTGCCGGGGGGAGCAAAGACACCATCTTCACATTCTGTTGGACGAGAGAGGAAACCACTTCGGGCTCTCTCAGCAATGCCCTAGAGAGAAATAGAGAGAGAGAGAGAGAGAGCACAGAGGTGATTGAGTAAAAGAAAAGGAAGAGAAGAGAAAACAAACAAGAAAAAAGTCATTTCATATTTTCAATTATTCAACAAAACGCTTTTTGTAATTTGCATCTAAACCAACTTTTAGTCTTTTGCATAATTGTTTATATGGAAATGTTCTTTTTAAACATTTATTTAAGGAATCTCCAATGTCAAAATCATGTACCAGTCAGAGCTGTAGCTTTCAGCTTTCTGATATGTGCAGAATGGAGGAGTTTATGTTTTACACTTTTTCAGTTACACATCATGCTGTTTTTCTAGAAAAAACTACTGTTCATGCAGCTCCTTAATTGACATTAACAGAGGAATCCAAGTCCACTACAGTGATCAAACTCTTAACTGCAGTAAAACAAATGTTGCAAACTTTTTAAAGAAAGCTGTATGTCCATGAAATAAGATACTGTTCGAGGTGGCTCAGAACCCATCGCAGTCGATCTCGATTCAGAGAATCAAAAGCCTGATTCTTGAAAATCTGCTACCAACTTGTCAACAAGACACATCTGTCTGTGGGAACTGTACACACAATCGATCACCAACACCACATTACACAACTCAGCTAGGAGTTATTGCCACATCCCCCATACAGTCCTGACCTCGCTCCAAGACATTTTCATATGTTTGGGCCATTAATGATGTTCCTGGGAGGCCAGCATTTCAGATGTGAAGTCAACAGTGCCAGTCAAAAGTTTAAATACAAGTTAGGATTTACTTTCTACAATACAGAATAATGTATATATGTTATTGCAAAACTCATCGAGCACCATGATGAAACTATTTCTCATGAAGACCATCCTAGGAAAGCAAGACCAAAAGTTACAGGGGGGATGTTTAATTTAGAGTTACCAGCCTCAGACCAAAGTGGGGCAAGATGTCCAAGTTGGTTAATATTTTCATCCCATTTATTACAGTATTTCATTCATGTATCTTCATTCATGTTCAACAAAAAATAAAACATAAAATAAAAAGAGATGTAGCCTAGCATATTTGTAAGTTGTATGTCAGTTGTGTAATTGACAGCAATGCATGTTTCTGTATGTTTATTTTTGTCTTCAAAATGAAAGGGACATAATATACACATACAGTACACACCAACAACACTACATGAAAATGCTTCTGAGAACCAATAGGGTAAGATTCAATTAAATTTTAAGAGTCGCTGTAGCGTGTAGTGGGTCAGAAACCTGTCAGGCGCTGACTCTAGTGGTTCAAAAGGGGTGTCAATTAGACCTTCGAGCACGATAGATAAATCTCACAAAGGGGTCGTGGCTCTAGTGGGTGGCCTCAACCGTTTAGCTGCACGAATGAAATGGGCAACTAAAGGGTGTTTTCCCACAGTAACCCCCTCAATCGGAACATGGCAAGCTGAAATAGCGACTACGTGCGTCCCGAGCGTACTAGGGCATAAGCCCGAGGACAACTTTTCTTGCAGGAACTCCAGTACTGAAACAATTCAGCAGTGGACTGGGTCTGTCTGCTTCGTAATGCACCAACTTTCAAATACATTCCATTTGAGGGCATAAGCTCTAGTGTAGGGAGCCCTAGCATTTAGGATAGTGTCAATTACATTGGCTGGAAGACCAGCTTGACTTAGATGGTCCCATTCAGGGGCCAAACGTGAAGGTTCCAAAGCTCGGACCGGGGATGAAATATTGTCCCCTGCGCCTGAGACAGAAGATCCCTTCTCATTGGAATCATCCAAGGTGAGCGATCGAGGCGAGATATTAGATCCAAGAACCATACTCTGGCCGGCCAACGGGGCGCTATCAATAAGAGGCGCAAACTGTGTTGACGGACCCTCGCCAGGACTCCCGGGAGCAGAGGTATTGGAGGAAATGCATAAAGGCATAAATTAGGCCACGTATGGGCCATCGCGTCCAGACCCAGGGGAGCTGGATGAGTCAGAGAGTAGTAGAGGGGACAGCGACAACAAGACGAACCTAGAGTGGGACCCAAAGTAAGGAACCGAGGTCTGAACCACATAGAAAGGGTACGGAGGACTGCATCCATACATTTTGTGTATGTGCGGGGTGATAGAGCTAGACCAAATGAAAGGACCCGATACTGGTAAGCTTTTCCCCCGAAAGCGAACCTCAAGAACTTCCTGTGTTGTGGCAAAATTTCTATGTGAAAGTATGCATCCTACAAGTCTATTGTCACAAACCAATCCTCTGGTTGGATTTGTGAGACAATAATTTTGACAGTTAACATTTTGAATCTGTACTTTTTGAGATAGCGGTTCAACCCGCGAAGATCCAGGATTGGACGCAGCCCCCCGTTTTTCTTGTTTTTCAGATGCGCCCTTTCTGGTATCACGGAAGTGGAGGGCGATGTGCAAACTGAATCCTGTAGCCTTTCTCTACAGTCTTTAACAGCCAGGGAGATATGCCTGGCAGCAGCTTCCACGCTGCCAGCTTCTCTGAAAGGTGTATGAGTTTTAGTACTTTGACTGAAGTGTTTGGGGGTGTTAGTGGTTCGGCATCCTGGAATATAGCAGGAAATGACTGAAGGACTAATGTGTTGTTGGAGACCGGTGTTGGAGGCGGAAACTGAACACCGACCTCCTGGGGGTGCCCGGGAGGCCCTGCTCTTATAGGAAAGAACTTTATGTGCCCCTCCCCCGGTCCTGGGTGCGTAAGCTTTCACAACTTCTTCAAAAAGAATATGGTGCGGCGATCTGATCTTTTAGAGGCGGCCTGTGAGGGGCGGCGAGTCGTACCCCAGTCCTTATGGGGGGGGGGGGGGGTGCCCGGCTGCTAACGCTCTCCTTCTGTGCCTCTCGCCAGGTGAGAATCAGATCTGGTCTACGTTGGGTGGCCAACGGCCTCGACTCTTGAGCACGGCGTGAAATTTCCCAAAAGCCTGTTCATACAGCCTAGCCTCTCGAAACCTAGTGGCGACTGAATCAACAACATCGGAATTATATAACCGAGGTTATATAAGCCAAAATTTGGTGTGTTTGATACACACATGCTTCACAACCGGCAACACGAAAAGATATTCCCATATTGTTTTCACGCAGCATCGAGTGTAGCCTTTGAAAGGGAACTTTGAGTCACTTGAGTCAGTAGAGATTTGACAAATTAATAAAATAATAAATATTTCAGCGGTATCTGATATTTGTTTATTTTTATTGGTTAAAAACAGATAGGCTATCGGGTATAGTTAGTTTTTAAAGTTTTAGATAGTTCAAAAAGTCCAGGTGGTAAAGCCTGGATTTCAACGTGATTTATATACATTGCGCTAAAGCATCACACTATTAGCATTATCATACTGGTGAAGTTGTGTTGTATTGGATGTGATAAAAATGCCAGAGCTGTTTTTCATCACAGTTTGTAATATTACACATCTACATCACACTAATGTGTAACAAATATGTTTGGTGTTACTAAAATCAGATTATAGAGCCCTACTGTGCGTCTAATCACGCAATATTGTAAAAGTGAAACTGCTGCGGTTTATTAATTGTGATATGGATTCTGCCTGTTTTCGCAATGGTCCTCCACTATGGGCGCTCAACAAATCTTCAGAATCCACCGAATCCTTGGACTCATGAACACACACTGAGGCCCTTGGATACGGCTGTTTCACTACATGCTGCCAGTCCGGCGAATCCGCAGAGTGATGGCGCCACCTATCGCCAGCTGTGTGCCTGCATGCCATCGTGGGACTGCCCCCGGATCTGCACGTGCACATTCCTCCCTTCCCTTTCTTTCTGTCCTCCCTCCTTTAACCCTTTCCTTCCCTATTTTTTCCAAATGAATTACCCTTTTTCCCGACCTCGCCTCGTGTCCGTGCTTTATGGGGCCGCCCGTGCAACATGGGTCGAACTCGTTACGAACGAACGAACGATATATAGATAGATAGATAGATAGATAGATAGATAGATAGATAGATAGATAGATAGATAGATAGATAGATACTGTAAGCATCAGAAGCTTAGGACAGAAGAAAGCCCATTCAACAAGGAATTAACATTGCTAATCACAACAACATTATCTATAAATTAGCATCTCACTTACAGTTGTTGAGGCCATAGTTTCAGATTTTCAGCTTCCTTCAGTTGTGCTGCCCGATTCCTGAGCCACACCTCCATGAATGAGACCTTTCGCTTTTTAGACATACTCGCTGCTCGGTTACCGTGAAACACTCTGCACGGATGAGGAAGTTGTGTCCAACACACACTCTTAGCCTTTTTTTACTTCCAACCCCTGTTACAAAGTCTGTAAACTGTCCAGAGTACAATTACTCTATTGGTCCTTTTTGCCCTTTCTTTTCTTTTTTTTTCTTTGTTTCTGGAAAGTGCACTATTGGGGAATGCAGTGTTCCCTCTGGTGCTCAGGAGAAGTATTATGGAAGTTTCACCAGTTTGCTTAAAACTCCCCAAAATCTTATCTCAAATCACCAAAGTGTTATGCAGAGTGTGAATGTGTGTTTATTTTGCCCTGTGACATACTGGTATCTGACTTCATACCTAGTAATCCTGAGACACTTGGATAAAGAACTACTGTTGCTTCTATTGCAATATCCTGTGTTTTCTTTCTCAGCACATTTTCTGTGTTCCAGTTGCTCGGCATACAGAGTATTTCATTTCAGTCTTACTTGCTTGGATAAAGAGTACACTGCACTTCCTCAATCATGGACGGATGTATGGATGGATAGATAGGTCTTCTGTATTTTTGTATTTCTCTTTTGTGGTTTGTTCCGGATAAATTCATGGAACTGCATAAATGGGGGTATTTCTTTCTGCTTCTTGAGTAGGGCTTTGTGAAGAAGGGGTGCCTCACTTTGAATACACACAGGAGGAGCAGCTAATCCACAAAGCTGGAAGGGGGCGGGGGATTCCAAGAAGTCACTTTGAATAACAACATGTCAGGGTTATAGTAAATTACAAACCGGATTCCAAAAAAATTGGGACACTAAACAAATTGTGAATAAAAACTGAATGCAATGATGTGGAGATGGCAAATGTCAATATTTTATTCAGAATAGAACATAGATGACAGATCAAAAGTTTAATCCGTGAAAATGTATCATTTTAAAGGAAAAATATGTTGATTACAAATTTCACGGTGTCAACAAATCCCAAAAAAGTTGGGACAAGTAGGCATAAGAGGCTGGAAAAAGTAAATTTGAGCATAACGAAGAGCTGGAAGACCAATAATAGTAATTAAGGTAATTGGCAACATTATTGGGTATAAAAAGAGCTTCTCAGAGTGGCAGTGTCTCTCAGAAGCCAAGATGGGTAGAGGATCACCAATTCCCACAAGGTTGCGCAGAAAGATAGTGGAGCAATATCAGAAAGGTGTTACCCAGCAAAAAATTGCAAAGACTTTGCAGTTATCATCATCAACTGTGCATAATATCATCCGAAGATTCAGAGAATCTGGAACAATCTCTGTGCGTAAGGGTCAAGGGCGTAAAACCATACTGGATGCCCGTGATCTCCGGGCCCATAAACGACACTGCACCACAAACAGGAATGCTACTGTAAAGGAAATCACAGAATGGGCTCAGGAATACTTCCAGAAACCATCGTCAGTGAACACAATCCACCGTGCCATCCGCCATTGCCAGCTGAAACTCTACAGTGCAAAGAAGAAGCCATTTCTAAGCAAGATCCACAAGCACAGGCGTTTTCATTGGGCCAGGGATCATTTAAAATGGAGTGTGGCAAAATGGAAGACTGTTCTGTGGTCAGACGAGTCACGATTCGAAGTTCTTGTTGGAAATGTGGGACGCCATGTCATCCGGACCAAAGAGGACAAGGACAACCCAAGTTGTTATCAACGCTCAGTTCAGAAGCCTGCATCTCTGATGGTATGGGGTTGCATGAGTGCGTGTGGCATGGGCAGCTTGCATGTCTGGAAAGGCACCATCAATGCAGAACAATATATTCAGGTTCTAGAACAACATCTAGTCATCTCTTTCAGGGAAGACCCTGCATTTTTCAACAAGATAATGCCAGACCACATTCTGCATCAATCACAACATCATGGCTGCGTAGGAGAAGGATCCGGGTACTGAAATGGCCAGTCTGCAGTCCAGATCTTTCCCCTATAGAGAACATTTGGCGCATCATAAAGAGGAAGGTGCGACAAAGAAGGCCCAAGACGATTGAACAGTTAGAGGTCTGTATTAGACAAGAATGGGAGAGCATTCCTATTTCTAAACTTGAGAAACTGGTCTCCTCGGTCCCCAGACGTCTGTTGAGTGTTGTAAGAAGAAGGGGAGATGCCACACAGTGGTGAAAATGGCCTTGTCCAAACTTTTTTGGGATTTGTTGACAACATGACATTTTGATTCACCATATTTGTCCCTTAAAATGATACATTTTCTCAGTTTAAACTTTTGTTCCGTGATTTATGTTCTATTCTGAATAAAATATTGACATTTGCCATCTCCATATCATTGCATTCAGTTTTTATTCACAATTTGTTTAGTGTCCCAACTTTTTTGGAATCCGGTTTGTATTATGTACTAGAAGGTATATTAAGTTAGACATTATGGTAAAACTATTATAGGTTCTAGTAAACTGTTATTATAAAATTACAAGACAATGTAATTGTTTTGGATATATTTGGATTGTCATTATTTGGATAGCAAGATGTGTGCATAACCTTAGTTTAAGCGATTTGGCTGATTTTACTATTACAAAGTACAATGTATATTTAGGTTTTGCAGCCTAGCTGTTATTTTCATAACATCATCTTAATGTCAGCACTATGGTCCTTACCATAGTGGAGCAACAAAAATCTTTTCCCAATAGCCTTGAGATCCTCTGTGAGTGTATCCTCTGAGAATCTCTATGTGAGGCATGGTCAGCCCTGTTTACACTGTCCGCCTGGAGGGTTCAAAAGTATAGCAACTCGTGGGTGCCAAGAACACACCCAGCAGATCTCAATAAATGTCTTGCTGAGAGGGTACATGGTACTTTGCTGCTGCATTAATTCAGTCTTGGTAGGTTACTATAAAACAAGAACAATATACAGTAGTTGCAAGAAACGATGAGCGGGCCCAAGCACCGTGCGCCATCGCCACCCTGCCTCTTTATATACAGTAATATATACAGAAAGGCCCAAAAATTGTATACACACTTTGACATGAAAAATATGTCATCCATATGTGCATCCATACCCATTAATTGCACATCTGCTTACTTTTTACACTTTGGGCTAACAATTGTTAATTTATTTGTTTTCAGGAATGTGTCTGCATCACCCTTTCCTTCACCAGAACCTCGCCTTGGGACACGCAAACGCCATTCAGTTTTGAGTGCTGTATGTACTGTATATATACAGTATATATATATATATATATATATATATATATATATATATATATATATATATATACATATTTATATATATATATATATATATATATATAGAGAGAGAGAGAGAGAGAGAGTATATGTACAGTATACACAATAACATATTTAATGTTATTGTTATATATTTTTTATATATATTTTATATTATTCTTGCTGCAGTTTTACCCTGAATGTCTGTTTTTGCACTTTTTTTTGGTATCCTACACTGTTTCCTTTTTGTTTAGTTTTTTTTTTCTATTGCAAAGATTTACCCTGAAAGTCTGTTTTTACATGTTTTATTCATCTTGAAAAAGATTTTTGCAAGGAAATCCAGAGTTATTCTGAATAAACAACCAACAAAGAAATATGTTTTTGTCCTAAAATAATTTTCTAGTGGCCCTCCTCTCTCTATATGGCCTTTCTAAACAACTAGTGTCTTGCAAAATTGAAACAAAGATATTGTTTTCTGTGATTGAGTGATCTGAATGATTGTCACATGATTTTTAAGTAAAAACTCTAAGCTACATGATCCAGTTCACAAATGTCTTGCACAAATGTTACAAATGTGGCCATATTTAAGTGATATTTTTGTTGTTGTTTTCAATAACCATGCATAAGTGTAATTTTCTTTAAAGTCCAAACTTTTACATACAAGCTGCTCACATATTACTGTAGCTCATACTGTATACAGTTCATATATACAGTGTAATCAGATTTTAGACATTTAGATTGTTATATGTAACAAAAAAATAAACAAGGCCCCAAAACACCTACAGACAGTTTGTGTGTTGTTTAATTACCTAATGTCATATGTGTTATTTCGTTATTCCAGCATTATTCTAGAATGTAAACAGTAAATTCAAATTTGGGTCCAAAATTTTTAGATAGATAGATAGATAAACAGACAGACAGATAGATAGATAGATAGATAGATAGATAGATAGATAGATAGATAGATAGATAGATAGATAGATAGATAAGCTTCAGAAGCTCAGACAGAAAGAAAGCTCATTCAAAAAGGCATTAACATTGTCTATAAATTAGCATCTCACTTACAGTTGTTGAGGCCATAGTTTCAGATTTTCAGCTTCCTTCAGGTGCGCTGCCCGATTCCTGAGCCACACCTCCATGAGTGAGACCTTTCGCTTTTTAGACATACTCGCTGCTCGGTTACCGTGAAACAACTCTGCACGGATGAGAAAGTTGTGTCCAACACACACTCTTAGCCTGCCAATTTTGTGTTTTTTTTTTTACTTCCAACCCCTCTTACAAAGTCTGTAAACTGTCCAGAGTACAATTACTCTATTGGTCCTCCCCCACCCCCTTTCTTTTCTTTTTTTTCTAGAATTACACTATTGGGGAATGCAGTGTTCCCTCTGGTGCTCCAGGCTCAGAGAGGATGTAAAGGATTTTTATCTGAATAGCTCACTATGGAAGTTTCACAGACTTTACATTTACCTTAGATATACTTTCTTCTTCTCTCTTTATTCATGTGGCACTGTGTCTGCAGGGTGTCTGCTTCTACCCCTTTCCCACATATTTCCTTGCATGTCCAGTGTGTTCACCAGTTTGCTTAAAACTCCCCAAAACCTAAGTGTTATGCAGAGTGTGAATGTGTGTTTATTGCAATATCCTGTGTTTCCTTTCTCAGCACATTTTCTGTGTTCCAGTTGCTCGGCATACAGAGTATTTCATTTCAGTCTTACTTGCTTGGATAAAGAGTACACTGCACTTCGTCAATCATGGACGGATGTATGGATGGATAGATAGGTCTTCTGTATTTTTGTACTTCTCTTTTTATGGTTTGTTCCGGATAAATTCATGGAACTGCATAAATGGGGGTATTTCTTTCTGCTTCTTGAGTAGGGCTTTGTGAAGAAGGGGTGCCTCACTTTGAATACACACAGGAGGAGCAGCTAATCCACAAAGCTGGAAGGGGGCGGGGGATTCCAAGAAGTCACTTTGAATAACAACATGTCAGGGTTATAGTAAATTATTATGTACTAGAAGGTATATTAAGCTAGACATTATGGTAAAACTATTATAGGTTATAGTAAACTGTTTTAATTACACTGTGCGCTATCGCCATGAGGGTGCACCGACCAACTTGCACACTTCACACACTATATAGGGTAGATATCGGCTTGGGTATTTGTCGAGTGCATTAGTATGTGTGGGTGTGTCAGTGTGTGTGTGTGTGTAAGAGAGAGAGATGCGAGTGTGTGAGTGTTAACATTTAATAATAATAATAATAATAATAATAGTAATAATAATAATTTTTATTTATATATCGCCTTTCCAGAGCTCAAGGACACTTTTACAATGAGTGAAAACAAAAACAAACAAAAAAAGAATAAAACAAACAGATATTTAAGTAATAAAGTAGAAGAAACAACGAAAAATGCAGAGGACAGATGGATTCAGGTGTAACATTCGGAAAACAAGTGAGTTTTGAGTAAAGATTTAAATGCTGAGACGTTGCTAACAGAACGGAGAGAGTGTGGTAGAGAGTTCCAGAGTTTAGGTGCAATGACACTGAATGATCTGCCGCCCATTGAAGAGAGGTGGTGCCGAGGGACAGTAAAAAAAACAGAATCGGAGGAGCGTAGTGAACGAGTCGGAATGTAGGGGGAGAGCAGTTTGAGAAGATAATTGGGAGCTAAGCCATTTATAGATTTAAAGACAAGTAGAAGAATTTTGAATTTAATTCGGTAGGCACCTGGGAGCCAATGTAGATCGGACAAGATTGGGGTTATATGAGCAGAACGTTTGGTATGAGTGATTATTCTAGCAGCAGAGTTTTGAATATATTGTAATCTGGAGATGGAGCTGGCTGGTAGACCAATGAAAAGGGCATTACAGTAATCAATGCGTGATGATACGAATGCATGGATGACAGTTTCAGCATCTTTGGTGCTGATGAAGGGCCGCAGTTGGGCAATGCGGCGCAAATGAAAGAAAGCAGATTTAGTGACAGATTTAATGTGAGGCTGAAAGGAGAGTGTGGAGTCAAAGATTACTCCTAAATTTTTGACAGAAGAAGATGTTTTGATGTGAGAGCCAGCAATTTCCCTTTGGGATTAATAAAGTTCTTTGAATCTTGAATCTTGAATCAATCTCACAGGTGTAGTTGGTGGAAATGTTGCTGGTGAGTGCTGGGGTTCCAATGAAAATTATCTCAGTTTTGTCCATGTTGAGTTTCAGAAAGTTTAAGCTAAGCCAGTCTCTAATGTCCTTCACACATGCAGAGATTTTGTCGATTTGGGCAGATGGAGTTGGTGTACAGATAGAATAAAGTTGAATGTCGTAAAAAAAAGTGATAGTTGAGACCATGACGTTGAAGGATCAGACCGAGAGGAATTACGTAAATTGAGAATAATAGTGGGCCAAGAACAGATCCCTGGGGAACACCTCGCTTCAGGGGGACGGTGGGCGATCGAAAATCCTTAACAGAAATATAAAATTGTCTATCTGAGAGATAGGAGGAAAACCAAGACAGAGCAGTACAAGAGATACCCAGACCAGAGAGACGTGAAATAAGCAGATCATGGGAGACAGTATCGAAGGCAGAGCTGAGATCAAGTAGCAGGAGTATAGACAATGAGCCAGAATCAGCAGAAAGCAGTAAATCATTTACTACCTATACAAGTGCAGTTTCAGTACTATGAAGGGGACGAAAACCAGACTGAAAAGGGTCAAAGAGATTATTATCGACTAGAAAAGACTGGAGTTGGGCAGCAACAGTACTTTCTAGTAATTTGGTTATGAAAGGTAAATTAGAGATGGGACGATAGTTAGATAAAACTGAGGAGTCAAGGTTGGGTTTCTTGAGCACAGGTGTAACTGCAGCAGTTTTTAGAGACAGAGAAAAAGAAGCAGAGGTAAGAGATGCGTTGATGAAATGAGAAATAGGTGAAGAAATGGCAGAGTGACAAAGTTTCAGAAGAGAAGTAGGAGCAGGATCAAGGTGACAGGATGAAGAGTTGGATTTCAGGATTAGCTTAGAGACAGAATCTGGGGTTGTCAGAGAGAAACGAGACAGAGACTGATTGGATAGAGTCGTTGGATGGCTGAGCTCTATATCAGTAGGGAAACATTGGTGGACAGCATTAGTCTTCTCAAGCAAATAATCCAAGAAAGAGCAGCAAAACTCATTAGATACTAGAGCATCCTGAGGTGGGCAGTTGGTAAGTTTATTTATCATGTTAAATAATGCTTTTGGCCTGTTGCTCGATATATTGATTGTGGCAGAGAAGTTAGAGCGAGATGAAAAGAGGGCAGATTTATAACATTTAAGATGATCTAGAAAAGCCAAATAATGAACAGTAAGACCAGTTTTCCTGTAAAGATGTTCAAGCCGTCTGCCGATAGCCTTAAGAATACGGAGCTCAGGGGTATACCAAGGAGAAGAGTGAGTGGCGGGGACATTTCTGGTCTTGATAGAAGCATGCTGCTGTAGGATTTCAGAAATTGTAGAGTTGTAATTAGATAGTATCACAGATGGAGAAGAAATATTAATGGCATCAGAGAGATTCGAGGAGACAATAGAAGTACAAAATGATACTTTATCAATTGCTTTCAAATTACGGTATGATATAACAGTTTTAAGGCATTTAGAGTGCATGGGCAGATTAAGGCTAAAATCAAGAAGCTTATGGTCAGAAATACCGGTGTCAGAAGCAGAAATAGAAGTGATATCTCCCCTTGAAGTACATATTAGATCAAGGGTATGACCACGAGTATGGGTAGGCACGCGAACATGCTGTGTCAGATCAAAACATTCGAAAACAGACAGTAATTGGGTGGTGTTGGGGCAGACTGTATCAACATGAATATTGAAGTCGCCAAGCAGAAGAATAGGAAATGACAATGAGCAGGCAATGGTTAATAGGTCACTGAGTTCAGAAAAAAAGCTCGACAGGGCTTTAGGAGGACGGTAGAGGATGATTGTGAGACAGTCAGCTTTCAAAACCATGTATTCAAATGAGTTTGTATTGTGAAAAGCAAGTTCTGATTTCTGATGTGTCTGTGTATGTGTGAGATTCATGAGTGTGTTTGTTCATGTATCTGTGTGTGTGTGTGTGTGTGTGTGTGTGTGTGTGTGTGTGTGTGTGTGTGTGTGTGTGTGTGTGTGTGTGTGTGTGAGAGACAGAGAGATGTGAGTGTTAACATTTGTCATGTGTATGCATGTAGAATAGGGGGAATTTCATGTTAAGGCCCTCAAATAGCTGTAGATGCTGGAAAAAAAAGCATCACACTACGATATCACTCAATATAACACCACACAGAAAGTTATTAACCACTTTTCAGCATAAGTTTGAGGTATTGTCACGGCTGACCTGGTTGAGATATTAAAAATCCCTCTACAATTTTGCATCTAACAACAATTATGTCATTATTAATTTGTAATAAAGATGTGCTATTATTAAATTGCTATTAATATTATTATTAGTTGGATTATTATTACATTTTGGTGGAGTATGTATTATTTAATAATGTAATATTTGATTTATTGGTTTTGACAGATTTATCTTGTTATGATCATTTTTTTCTATCGATGTAAAAAAGATGGAAGGGGGTTAGGGGGATACCCAACAGTCACATTGAATAACAACATGTCAAGGTTATAGAAAATTATTATGTACTATGAGGCATGTTATCTGTACATACTGGTTTTTCAGCACTGCTGCTAATACAAACTCTACAAAGATGTAATTCATGTCCATTAGAATATTCTTATCATTATACCATGTTCATACACAAACCCCTGATCACACACCAGAATGCATTTTTGGGAACGTTTCTGAAAGTTTTATTACACATTGTCACAATACAGCGTTATAGAATTTCAAATGGTGATTTATTTACCTTTTATAATACCTTAGCCAGAAACTACAGTACAGCAACTGTTCATCAACTGATCACAGAAAGAGATTGGACCAATGAGGTTAAAGTTAGAGTTTGGCACTAATGCAAGCACTAAAATGAAGGGGAAACAACCAGATCACAAAACGTTTGTTTCTAAATCATTTAGTTTGTAATTTTTGTCCCTGATTATTAAGATCATATATTACAAATTCTAATGTGTTTCAAATACTAATGTCAATAGTCCCTGCTGTTTTTGGCTCTGCACCCCCGCACTGCATAGACAATATAAATGTATAACTGGCTGTGTTTATTCAACACTGTCAGCCTGCCCTTTGGGACAAGCTCATTTCCTGCTTTTTCCAGTCCTTCACCATACAATTAGCCCAGCTAGGGAGGCCTTGGGGTTAGAAGAACTGCCCAAGCAACAACAGAGCAGCATTCCAATGTGCCGTAGTCTCCCCAAGACATGAGGGTCTGGCAATCAATCTTTTCTTCAGGCTTGTGGTTCGCTTCAATATGCATCTAATGATGGGAGGTGGAAGTTGGGCTTTTCTCACTTTTGCAGAAATTGGAGATGCTGGTGCACTTTCTTTTCTATAGAACTGGTGTTAAAACCGTTTCTTCCAGGTTAACAGAGGAATTTAGTGCTCTTGACAATCTCCACAGAAAAGCTGTTACTGCTCAGCAGGGAGTGTTCATTCTGTGCTTTCCTGAAGTCTACAGTACATCCATCTCTTTAATTTAGTTTATATTGTAGAGACAGGTTCTTGGCACTGAACGAGTCCCATAGCCATCTTTTGTGCATCAAACCAAGTGTAAAAGTTCAGCACATGTTTACACATTTGTACAATTTAATCGATTTACAAGATAAATTCATAATAAAGAAAAATAAATGTCATGCATTTTTTTCACTTCACTATAGCGAACTTTACATACCTTCTAACCAAGTATGCACTGTTAATAGGCAATAACACTTTGTATCTTGTGTATAAATTAGGGCCGGGATTTTAACGCGTTATTTAGATTGATTAATTACACTGTAAAAAATGTTCGTATTTCTAACTGTAAAATAGCGTATAAATGATACAGAATAATTAGTTTTACAGAGTAAGACCTTAAATTTAACAGTTAAAAACATATGAAAATATGGTTTATTGCAGTAAAATTTATGATATACTGTATTTATAAAAAGGAAACTCTAAGAGAAGGTATTTGTTACTAATATCATGGAGCATCAGTTTATATTTGACTAAACCTTTGTTGATAGAGTTTAGAAATCAGAAAAATATCTGCTCTGTAAAAAATAAACTTAAAAATTTTATGGTAAAAAACTGGTGTCACGACTTGTAGGTGTGTGGTTCGGCATAAACGCAGAGGAGGGAGGGACATCGGCCACCTTTTATTGACGTTACTCATTCACAAAAAACATAAATCAAACGTTAATTCTCTTCCAAACAAACCTACACAGTAAAACACAAAATGACGTTTAATACTCGACGCCTGCCTGACTTACAGTCAGGCTATTTATACTCGTCCTGATCCTAATGACCCACCTCGGCTTCAGGTGAGTGCTCCCCTCCCCTAACCGAGGTGCCCCATGGGTAATGAAGTTCAAAACTAAACACAACTTAACCTACCAACAAAAAACATAACAAAAACACAAACCAAGAGGGGGCGTTTGTCGCCCTCTAGGGTTTAACCCTTACATCACCCCCCCCCCTTCAAAAATGCTCCTCCGGAGCATCACCGGAGGTCCTGGACTCCCTCCACAATGTTCCCACTCTTTCCCCCCGATCCCAAGGCTCAGTGGCGGCAGAGCTGGAGCCAGACTCAACTTTTGCAGAGCTAGCACTGGAGAGGTGCTCGGCGGCAACAGCGGCGGAGAGGTGCTCGGCGGTAGCAGCGCCGGAGAGGTGCGCGGCGGCAACAGCGGCAGAGAGGTACGCGGCGGCTGCAGCGGGGCCGGAACGACGCTCGATGGCGGCACGTCGTCCTCGAAGCCGGGAGGCGGCGGAAGGACAATTCAATTCAATTCAGTTTTATTTGTATAGCGCTTTTAACAATTGACATTGTCTCAAAACAGCTTTACACAATCAAAAGAATTATTTAAGTTTGTATGGAATGTGAATGTGTATGAATCAAAATGGTCAGATAGTCCCTGGTGAGCAAGCCCGAGGGCGACAGTGGCAAAGAAAAACTCCCTGAGATGGTAATAGGAAGAAACCTTGAGAGGAACCAGACTCAACAGGGAACCCATCCTCATCTGGGTGAAACAGATAGCAGGAAATGATCTGCATTTATACAGTGTTAAGTGTTAGGTTCAGCTATAATAGTTGATGTTAATTGATGTTAAAATGGAGTCCAGTAGTTATTGGATACTCAGATAGACTTGTAGAAAGTTCCAGTCCTGAACTATCGAATTGTCAAGTCCTTAGAGAAACAGCTGACAACACGAGTCGAGGCCAGACCCATCTTCTAAGTAGAGAGAATCATCCCCAGACACCAGACGCATCCCAAAGAGACACACGGGGCATCCATGCGACGAGACCTCCAACCAGAAACGGGGCACCAGGATGGATCAGACAGGTCCAGAGGGCAAAGGGAGTCTGGATCACTGGCAGCTCAGGAATGACATGTGTAGCTCACCAGAGAGAGAGAGAGAGAGAGAGAGAGAGAGAGAGAGAGAGAGAGTGAAAGGGAGAAACAGGGGGAGAGAGGAAAGAGAAAGAGGGGGAGGAAGAGAAGAGGAGGAGAGATTGCAATTAGGTATGGTCACAGTCACAATGTCTAATGTGAATGTATATTTACTGTAGAGTGCAAGCAGGGACTCCGGCAGGACTAACTATGACAGCATAACTAAAAGGGAGAGCCAGAAGGAAACACAAACATGAGGGCTCCCTGAGATGTAAAGCAAACAATCACCTCACCGTCAACAAACCTGAGTGATCAAATGAGAGTGAGGAAGACAGCATCTAAACATACCAGTTCACCATAATACTCTACGTCCATGAGTCTGCTGAAGCTTGTTTATGCACCTAACAGAACAACCAGACAGTAAGGCATTACAATAGTCCAACCTAGAAGTGATAAAAGCATGAACTAGTTTTTCTGCATCGTTTACTGACAATATATTTCTTATCTTGCCAATATTTCTGAGGTGAAAGAATGCTATCCTGGTAATATTATCTACATGAGCTTCAAATGAAAGGCTGGAATCTATAATCACGCCGAGGTCTTTTACTGTTGCACTTGATGGAACAGAAAGGCCATCTAAAGTTACGGTGTGATCTAAGATTTTACTTCTAGCTGTATGCGGTCCTATGACTAGAACTTCTGTCTTATCCGGATTAAGCAGAAGGAAGTTAATTAGCATCCAATTTCTTATGTCCTGAACACATTGCTCAACTTTAGTAAGCTGGTTTTTCTCATCAGGTTTTGTTGAGACGTATAGCTGTGTCGTCAGCATAACAATGAAAACTAATACCATGCTTACGGATTATGTTGCCCAGAGGAAGCATGTAAAGGGAGAAAAGCAGGGCCTAAAACTGAACCTGAACTGAACTGAACTGAACCCTGCGGAACGCCAAACTCCACTAGAGAACATACAGTACAGAATAATCACCATTTAAGTCTACATACTGATAACGATCGGTCAAATAGGATCTGAGCCAGGAGAGGGCTGTACCCTTAATTCCTACTACATTTTCTAATCTGTGAAGAAGAATAGCATGATCAATAGTGTCAAAAGCTGCACTGAGGTCGAGTAATACAAGCATAGTTACACAACCCTGATCAGAGGCCAATAGGAGGTCATTTACTACTTTAACGAGTGCTGTTTCTGTGCTGTGATAAGGCCTAAATCCTGACTGATACAGTTCATGTATGCCATTTCTATGTAGATATGAGCATAGCTGCTCCGCTACTATCTTTTCCAGAATCTTAGAGATAAAGGGGAGGTTTGATATTGGCCTGTAATTGGACAGCTGACAGGGGTCGAGGTCAGGTTTCTTAATTATTGGTTTGATAACTGCTAATTTAAAAGATTTTGGAACATAACCAATGCTGAGTTAGGAATTAATTATTCTCAACAGCGGTTCTGTTATTACTGGTACTATCTGTTTAAGAAAATGTGTCGGTATAGGATCTAATATACAGGTTGATGAATTTGCAGAAGAGATGAGTGAAATTAGTTCATTCTCTTCAAGGGGAGTAAAGTATTCTAGGTTTGAATCTGACATGGCTAGGTTAACATCTGTATCAATTACATTGTTCGGTTTCAAAGCCTCAATTCTATGCCTGATATTTACAATTTTATTATTAAAAAAGTTCATGAAGTCCTCACTATTGCATGATGTTGTTGTGGAGATTTCTGTAGTGGTCTCATTTCTGGTTAATTTGGCTACAGTATTAAATGTACGATCGTTATAACAGGGAGCGAGTTTCTTATCTCTAATAATTTTTCTTTTAGCTGGAGCTACATTATCTAAGGTACAACGAAGTGACGACTCTAAATATTCAGTCGCCTGATCGAGTTCTGTGGGGTCAGACGGTGGCCTAATCGAAGTTGGTAACTCTGGGAGATTACTGATAAAACTCTGTGTGGTAGTTGATGTGAATGTACGTTTAATACGGTAGCGCGGTGCTGTGCGTACATTATCACTGTGACACACTTGAATGGAGACAAGATAGTGATCAGATATAACTTCAGACAGTGGAATATTGAATACATTTCTTATAATTAATCTGAAAAATATTATTAAGTCTAAAGTGTGACCTGCTTTATGAGTGGGTCCTACTACACACTGATTTACGCCTACGGAGTCCAGTATGGATATAAATGCTGTTCTCAGAGGGTCTTCTGGATTCTCAAAATGAATGTTAAAATCTCCAGCAATTAACACTTTGTCTACAGAAATGACCAGGTCTGAGGTGGAATCTGCGAATTCACTAAGAAATTCAGAATACGGCCCTGGAGGTCTGTAAATTATAATTAGTGGAATCGACTGAGCTGATGACAATGCTCTCCAGGCTCTTTGATGTCCGCAGCGTGGAAGTGAGGCGTGGTGGCTGCCGAACTTTCTTGGAACTCGGAGACGGCGGAGCCCTCACGAGGTCCTCGATGCTGAGAGGCGGGGGAGGAAATGTGTCGTCCTCACTGTCTGATGACGATTCCAGACGTCGCCCATGAAGCTCCTCCACTTGCGTCCGCACACTCTGTATGAGTTTGATACTCTGCTCTGCTTGCCCTACAAAACCATTCTCCATCCATTCCTTCTCCCGAGTCTGCCGCATCCCTCGTTCATTTTCCACCCAGAGCCTCCAGCGTGCCCCTAGGAATGTGCGCGGGTGGCCAGCATGCCGCTCCCCGCGTCTGCTTGCCCACGCGAAGTCCTTCTCTCTGCTCCCCCCCAAAAATCATCTAGGGCAGTGGTTCTCAAACTTTTTCTGTCATTCCCCACTTAAGGGGGTGAGCGAATTTTCAAGCCCCACTTGTCAACAAAATAATAACGAAATCGGCCAAGTTTACTGTTTATTGAAATATCAATTCCTAAACCAATACGATCAAACACCACCACGTTAAAAACAGATAAAATACACGTGCAATTGTTATAAAAGGCTTACGTTGTCTCTTATCTTTGCATAATTGACCCCATGTTTATTAGCTGCTCAGCAATCGTTTGTAGTTTTTTTGCACTGGCCAATTCTGTATGCAACTTTGAATGAAGCCATTTGTGCTTTGCTGTCCACTGATTCAGATGTTACCATGCGATTCTCCTGCTGTCTGTATTCTGCCAGCTTTCTTTCAAAGACGTCCAGTGGTTTATTAAAGTGACTGGACTGTGTTGTCTCTAAGTGTCTTCCTAATTTGTTGGGTCTCATGCGGTCTGCTGCCAGCAGTTTAAGACACAAAACACACATGGGTCTCTCTTCTGCCCCCACCATCACCATCATGAATCCAAGCTGAAGATAGGCTTCATTAGGGGTGGGTGATATAACCAAAATCTTCTATCACGGTAGAAACAATTTTCTAACTCAATAACGATATATATCACAATATAGCAATTTGTATCTGAAAATGCATAAATAAAAATGAAAACACAAAGAAATTATTTTACATAAGTTAATTTTTTATGTAATTTTATTTAAACTGTGAATTGCTGAGGTTTGCCACATTCTTTTTACTTTGGCCATATTCGTTTGGATGCTTGGATTTCAGATGATAGAAAAGGTTTGACGTGTTTCCACCACTTGTTAAAACAGTGCAGTTGCGTACCTTGCAAGTCACGTTCATCTCATTCGTATCACTTTTCTTATACCTGAACCAATTCCACACCACAGACGAGGCACCTTTTTTCTTTACAATCTCCTCGTTGTTGGTTTTGTCACATGTAAGTAAACTCACTGCTGCTGTACCGTCTTCTTCCATTGTCGAAGTGTATGTGAAGCCAAACACATCAAAAGTGGGACGAAACCGTGGCACCCGATTGAACCAAATATCTGCGCAAATACAGCGCAGCGCGACTATCTGGACAGCGCAGTGATGATCTGGTTTATTCGCGCAGCCCGGTGGATCGCGCAGCGCCGCTCGAATCACAAACCTGCGCGACCCACTGTGTTTTATTTAAAAACAATTTACTTAAAATGTCAAGACTGTTTAATATTGTTTCCTCCTTGCCATGCCTGGATTGTACGTGCGCATCCCAGCGGGGTAAAATGTATTTTGATGGTCGGCGCGGTTTATTTCTGTCAGAGTCGCGCAGCGCTGCCCAGTGGGTCGCGCAGGTTTGTGATTCGAGCAGCGCTGCTCAAGTTTGTCCGACGTTAAACCGTTATTGTTCCACTATGGTTCCACTTTATCTCCCGGCCCACAACTGATGTTATTTTAAATGTACTTGTATTAATGATCCATTTATTTGTGTGTGATTGTTTAGTTTTGAGCGTACGCTCTTCATTATCAATAAAGAAAAGCATGAATTAGAATAGGTACTTTCCTGTTATTTTCCACTAATTTCCTCCCGTTCATTGCGCCCCACCTATCATGTCTGTATTCCCCACTAGTGGGGCGCGCCCCACACTTTGAGAACCACTGATCTAGGGGGACCACCTCTGCTATGCCTTTGGTACGGTCGAGTATTCTGTCACGACTTGTAGGTGTGTGGTTTGGCATAAACACAGAGGAGGCAGGGAGATCAGCCATCTTTTATTGACGTTACTCATTCACAAAAAACATAAATCAAACGTTAATTCTCTTCCAAACAAACCTACACAGTAAAACACAAAATGACGTTTAATACTCGACGCCTGCCTGACTTACAGTCAGGCTATTTATACTCGTCCTGATCCTAATGACTCACCTCGGCTTCAGGTGAGTGCTCCCCTCCCCTAACCGAGGTGCCCCATGGGTAATGAAGTTCAAAACTAAACACAACTTAACCTACCAACAAAAAACATAACAAAAACACAAACCAAGAGGGGGCGTTTGTCGACCTCTAGGGTTAAACCCTTACAACTGGCAGCTGTTGTTGCCAGAAATTTACCATAAAAAATACGGGAGCAATGTTATTGGTTGTACGGGACTGCACTCATTATACTGTATATTTTACGGACTTTAATATTTTTTTTCTATGGTTTATAAATAAACCGTAAATTTTACGGTAAAAAACTGGCAGCTGTGGTTGCCAAAAATTTACCGTAAAAAATAAGGTAGCAACACTATTGTTTGTACGGGATTGCACTCATTATACTGTATATTTTACGGATATTATTAGTTTTTTTCTACGGTTTATAGCCGTCTAATTTACATTAACCAAGGACTTCAAATTTGTAAATGGTATTCCACCCTTTGATCACTGTAGCAAGGACAGTCGCTAGCACGCGCCACTTTGCCCGCCCCCACCGCCATACTTAGATTGTCTGCCTCAAAAAAATTTTATATGCAAATATTTATATGCGATTAAATGTGATTAATTTCGACTAATTAATTAATAATCGATTAATAAATTACAAAGCCTCTAATTAGATTTTTTTTTTATCGAGTCCCGGCCGTAGTATAAATGTAATGCACTGCCTGGCCAGAAAGAAGTCAAGCTCAACAGCAAAGGTCAAGTTCAAACATGTTCGAAATTGTTCTGCCAATTGGTAACAATTGGACATTAGAGCGTAGAAGTATAACACAAAAACAGCTCATTAACACTGTTTGACCCTTTCTCAGAGTTTCCATCTGAAGAATCTGTAGACTCCAAACCTCACACACACACTGAACACTGTTTCTCAAATGTCATAATCTGGAAGAAAAGAAGAAGAAAAAAATACTCGTCCAAACACAGAGATCATTGTGAAAGTCGTCAGTCCAATTGACCAGCAATTACAGAACACAAAAATGGCTCTCACTCAGACAGCATCCTTTTTGATTTCTCCACTTTGTGCACATGAATTCTTGGGCATTGGCGACATGAATGAAACGCACATGTCATGCGAATCCTTTCTTTTTATTTTTTCCAACCATGTGCTTGGTGGCAGTAAAAGGAGTCTTGCTGATAACAAGCACTAATATTATTAAGAAGCTCCAACCAGATCTCTCAATAGGTCATTTGCAATCACGTGATTATAATGAAATGAAATATCTCTCTGGAAGGGAGGAAATGGAACACATAATGGACAATGGTCAGTACATCTGTACTTTATTTGAGTACATTTATCTGTTGATACTTTTGACTTTTACTGCACTACATCTGGTGACAGAGAATTTATGCACCCTTTCTGTGTGTGTACAGTACTGTATGTGTGTGTGTGTGTGTGTGAGAGAGAGAGAGAGAGAGAGAGAGAGAGAGAGAGAGAGAGAGAGAGTTTGTGTGTGTGTTTTGCCAACAGGCAATTAGAGCTAGGTGCAATCACGTCAGTACAGTAGGTTAAAAAAAACCACAATGGATTTCTACCAATGCATCACTGATACTGTAACCAGATCTTCAGTTTGATGAACAGAATGACGTGAGAGCAAGGAAGACCACCCCTCTTCCCAACAACCAGGTACTGTGTCTCACCACGGCTGATGTGAGGAAAACTCTATGCAGTGTCAACCCACTTAAAGTAGCTGGACCAGAAAATATCCCTGCCAGAGTGCTCAGAGAATGTGCTGAACAGCTGGCAGATGTTCTTACCGACATCTTTGTATGTAGCAACTTGCGTCTGGAGGGATTGCATTTCATTTCACTGTGTACTGAACTGTTTATGGTTGAAATGACAATAAAAGCCTACTTGACTTAAACATTTTACATTCACTAAAAGGCTTTCGCAACCACATTTCAGGCATTTGCAGACAATGTGCATTGTGCTATGTTGTTGTTCGTGATCTGAGTATTTTTTGAGTGAAAGACTCAAACCTGAGCTAAACCTGCTCAACTAAGTGCATACTTTCACTTTGTTCTTTTCATCTTTCCTTTGATCAAACACTGCCGATATTAGCAGTTTTGTTTCTGTCATGGAATACTCAGATCACAAAGAGGGGCAACTTTTGCAAAACAGACAAAATGTAAAATCAGTACCCCAGAAAAATCATATAGCAAAAGTATATACTGGCTGAATAAATGCTTCATTCAGACTCTTCCTGTTCTGTTGGACATGAACGTGCATCAGCACATCATTGCACCCAAACAATTAGCATTTACTTACAACCGAATAGTCTGTTGTTGTTTTTTTCTTTAACATTAATTTAGTAACAAACATTTATTTGGTAATAAACATTTTGGAAAGAAAAACCTTTACCATTTTTGTACATATTTATTTCTGGGTTGCTACAATATACTGTAGTTTCATTTACAAAAAAAACTTGAAATGAGAAAAAAGTGCAATTGGTATCATCAATAAGAGTTGTAACAAAATGCAACCCTACTATTATAGCTTCTTTGTGAATAAACCTATACCAATCAATATTTGATTGAATCATTTTATCATCGATTTTTAGGTGATAAATGCTATTGCGAATCGATTTGATCCCCAATAAATTATACAGTTTGCATAGTGTTTGAGAAATAAAGGTCATGCACTGATCAATTAGAATCTCTCTTACAAGATTCCAGTGTGTGAGATGGTACAGTATGAAAGAGCACTTCTGCAACACTGCTTGAAAACTGTTAATTTCTCATGAAACCTCATGAAAACTGTTCATTTCTCAAATGTCATAATCTGGAAGAATTATCACAATTACAGAACACAAAAATCGCTTTCACTCACACAACATCCATTTTGACTTCTCCACTTTGTGCACATGAATTCCTTGGCATCTGAGACTAGATAACACGTCCTTTCTTCTTATTTTCCTCCCACCCTATTCGTGGAGAAGCGTCATCCTGATGGTAGTAAAGCAAGTCTTGCTGATGCAAAACACTAATACGATTAAGCATCTGCAACCAGATCTTTCAGCTTAATAGGCTGTTTGCAGTCACGTGGCATCTCGCCAGAAGGTAGGAAATGAAACACAGAATGGACTAAATGGAGCAACTTCCATGGGATTGGTATATAGACCATTCACACACATCAAACTTTCAGGCAAGACATACAAAGAAAGAAAACAGAACCAGTGGGAGAAAGTAACAAGGTACATTAATTTGGTTAGTATACTTACAGCATGTACATTTTTAAAAATATCTGTACATCAATCGAGCAGATTTATTGTGTGTGTGTTCTCACAAAAATTAAGCTCATGAGTCCATTCATGAGCAAAAAAAATCTTTTGCATACTAGCTTGCATTGTGCATGAAACATATTGGTCATGCCCCAATCAGTTAGAAATGTCTTTGAAGATCCCAGTGTGGGATGCGAGAAAGTGGAGAACAATGACCAACTACAAGGTAAAATCCTGACTCACTGTGGTCTCTCCAGCTGTCAGGCAGCCATGGTTCCATCACAACCCACAGTACACAGTACACAGTACTACAACCCATACTGTAGTTCCCACCAAAAAAAAGTGAATCACCTGAGGCTCATGTAAACCACCTGAGGAAGGGCAGTGGATGGCAGTCACCCCAGACCTCACCCAATGGCAAGCTGTTATATTCCCACATGGAGAGAAGAGGGGAACAATGTGAACTCTTAGTGACATCCCGAAGGAATGTCAACACAGTAATGAACCTGGCCATTCACACTCTGCGGTCACCTCAGAGTGAAAAGCAAAGCCCGCTGTCAACATTGCCCCAATTGCCAAAAGACAGCACCCAGAAAACCTCCCCCTACCCCACTCATTCCTCTGCCTGTCATCAAATTCAAATTCAAATTTTTATTTGCCACATACACAGTCATACACAGTACGATATGCAGTGAAATGCTTAGACAACTGCTCGTGACCTTAAAATAAAAGACTATGAATTGGAATGGGAAATAAATATGAAAAATAAAATAGAGGGTAAATTTAACTAGGAAAGAATAAAATAAAAATATAAAAATTTAAATTAAGACAAAATAACTGTACAACAATACACAATATAGAAAATTTTAAATATATGAAGAATATATGAACAATAAGAGGAGCTGTACGAGTAGGAAAAGAATGGTAATGTCCAGGGTTGTGCAATCCACATGTTTAAAGTGTCTTGTGCAGTGCGAATATGCTTAAAGTGATTTATTTAAAGTGACTTGTGATAGTGATTTGAGTGGTTTGATGACCACGAAGTGTAGTTGTGCAATGATCACTAGTGTAAACGAATGTCCAGAATGTCCAGACTGTGTGTAAAAAAAATATGTGTGGGTCAGTACTGTGTGGTGGTGTGATTGAGAGTCCGTATCGCCTGCGGGAAGAAGCTCCTCCTCAGTCTCTCTGTGTTGGCCTTCAGGGAGCGGAATCGCTTTCCTGACCTCAACAGAGAGAACAGTCCATTGTTGGGATGGCTGAGGTCCTTCACGATCTTCCTGGCCTTAGTCCAGCACCTCCTGCTGTAGATCGAGTGCAGGTCAGGGAGCTCGGTGCGGATGATGCGCTCAGCTGATCTCACCAACCTCTGTAGAGCTCGTCTGTCCTGCATGGTGCTGTTCCCGAACCAGGTTGAGATGTTTCCCGTCAGGATGCTCTCTATGGTGCAGGAGTAAAAGTTCCTGAGCACCTTGGAGGGCATTCTGAATTCTCTCAAGCGCTTGAGGTGGTAGAGACGCTGTCGGGCCTTTTTCACCACGGTGTTGATGTGACAGGACCATGATAGGTCCTGCGTGATGTAAACACCGAGGTATTTGAAGCTGTCCACTCTCTCCACTGGGCTGTCATTGATGATTGATGATAGGGGTCTGGTAGTTCCTCTCCTGCTTAGTGCTGAAGTCCACTATCAACTCCTTTGTCTTACTGACGTTTAGAAGGAGGTTGTTCCTCTGGCACCAGTTCTCCAGAATCCTCGTTGTTATCAGAGATCAGGCCCACCACGACGGTGTCATCAGCAAACTTAATGATGGTGGTGGAGCTGGTAGTGGCCACACAGTCATATGTGTACAAAGAGTACAGCAGGGGGCTCAGAACACCCTGGGGGGCTCCAGTGCTGAGAGTTGTGGAGGCTGAGACATCCTTACTGCCTTAGGAAGTTGGAGATCCACTGACACATATAGTAGATGAGCTGAGTCCCAGGTGCTCCAGCTTGGTGGTGAGTGTGGAGGGAATTATGGTATTGAATGCAGAGCTGTAGTCGATGAAGAGCATTTTAACATAATTCCCCCTTCTAGAGTCCAAGTGAGTAAGTGATGTGTGGAGGAGATGAGAGATGGCATCATCAGTAGAGCGATTTGGACCGTAAGCAAACTGAAGAGGGTCCAGTGTGTCTGGTAGAGATGAAATGATGAAGTCCTTGACCAGGCGTTCAAAGCACTTCATCACTACTGAGGTGAGGGCTACAGGGCGATAGTCATTGAGAGAAGCAGGATGTGGTTTCTTCGGGACAGGAACAATGATGGACTCTTTGAAGCATGTGGGGATCACCGACTGAGATGTTGAATATCTCAGTGAACACAGGTGCTAGCTGGTCTGCGCAGGCTCTGAGAATACGGCCTTAGATGGCGTCAGTGTCACATCACTGTCTCATTTACTGTAAGCATATCGGAATGAACTTGGTAGGCTTGCTCCCAAACTCAGCAAAATTCATGAGTACATCTTAGTAATGGTTGATTATATCACCTGCTTCTCTGAATTTTTTTCTTCATCCAAGAACACATATTGCCCTCATCTCCTTTCTTCCAGTGTCTGTATTCTGGCCTGACCCGCTAATTGCTTCACACACTCCTTCTAATTGCTTCACACAGTCCTTCTGCATTGCATAGTGCAATTTAATTAGTAGAACTGCAATAAGAGGCATACCCTAATCTCACGATGTTGTGAATGCCTGACCAATGGAAACGAGCCATGAGACAGTTTAGTGTTTTATTCAGTCAACAATGGGGCCCTTTCTCATACAGCCAGGTGACAGAGACCACAAGAGGCAGAGCAAGAAAATGATGATGGGAGAAGTGAGCAAGTTAAATTAAGGCACTGCCTTCACCCCTGTACACTGCCACATGGTCCTTTGACAACGTTGTGGCCACCATCAGCAATGCTGGACATGGCACTAAGCCAACTCTGTTGTTTCTGATAGCAGATGCTTGTTGAACCGCTCCAGGACAACCAGCACGATGACAGCCTTGTCATCACCTTCCCTTGCCACCAGACAGAAGCAACAGGCACCCCAGAGCTGCAGAACCAATGGAAATGGTTGGTGTTGGTCACCCTAGCCTTGGGCCGGGTTTGCTGGATGGAGGACCTAGATAATTTTAGTGAGCACACTGTAAAAACTCCAACTTGCAAACTGTTAACTCAATTTAAAATTCCAAGTTAGGTGGACATATTTTTGAGCACAGTGTTGAATTTACTTATAAAATCTATTTAACTGGATTTTACTCCTATTTTGTCCAACAAATATAAACAATCAAGTTGAGGAAACTTAATAGTTTGATTTCTTTATTCAATGGTTTCCTGCACTGTAAAAAATAAAAAGTTGCCTTAACTTAAAAAGTTAAGACAACCAGTTGCAAAGCAATTTTGAGTTCACTCAACTTCAGTGATTGAAGTTGTGCCAAATCATTTAAAAAAGTTAATTGAAACTGCTGTTTTAAGTTAGTTATACCTTCCTAAAAAAGTACATCTAACTAATCATTATGAGTTTGTTTTTTAAGAAACAAGTAGGCACAACTACATTGCGTACTAACTGGCCAGTTGTAGCTCAGTGGTTAAGGCATAGGACTACAGTTCAGAAGATCCCAGGTTCAAACCACACAACCACCAAGTTGCCACTGTTGGGCCCTTGAGCAAGGCCCTTAACCCTCAGATGTATAATGAGTTGAAAATGTAAGTCGCTCTAGATAAGAGCATCTGCTAACTGAAACTACTAATTTCTTAAAATTCACTCATCCCCTTTTTCGGCTTAAAACAACTGTTGCTACCCAATTGACTGCATGCCCCATGCCATGGCGGCCACAGGCAACTGCAGATATACTTGTTTGGAATTATGCAGTGTGCTTACCTGCAGAGCCACCTCTCGCAAGACCCACAGAACTGCACTTTCTACCTTTTTTTACATTGTAAAACAGTGCATTTGAACAGTTTCATCATGGTGTTTAATGGTTTGCAAATGCACACTTTCTTGCAAAATCTGTTCCAGAACAGCTGACCTTCGTGTCTTAAAATAACAATTGATTGTTTTGGTTGTTACTTAATTACATAATCCAATATATGTTTTTTTCATAGTTTTAGAATAGAACAGAATATAATCTTTATTGTCATTACACAAGTGCAACGAAATTAAGCGCTGTCTAAGTGCTGACATCATCCCAAAACACTAGCCACAAAAACCAAGACAAAGACTCCCTCCCCAAAAAAAATACCCCTCACATCTCAACTAGTATGTGTCTCATACACACACAATCATCCTGCCACTATTCCACGGACATTCCACATATTATATTCTGTTGCAGCAGCATTCAAAGCAGCCACAGCTTTGTAAAAGAACAGTTTTTTTTTCTATTTGCCCTTGGAGTCCTATATCCAAGCAAAGCATGGCCAGTATTTACATTTACATTTAGGCATTTGGCAGACGCTCTTATCCAGAGCGACTTACATTTTTATCTCATTATACATCTGAGCAGTTGAGGGTTAAGGGCTTTGCTCAAGGGCCCAACAGTGGCAACTTGGTGGTTGTGGGATTTGAACCTGGGATCTTCCGAACCGTAGTCCAATGGGCCAGGGGTAGCTCAGTGGAGCTACCCCTGGCCCAGTATGAGATGGGTCTTTTAATACATAATCAATAATTTAATACTTTTAATCAATAATTTTCTGAGCGGTGGTGATGACTCTTTGGAGCACTTTCCTATCCGCGGTTGTGCAGCTTGCAAACCACACACAAACACATTATGTCAGAGTGCTTTCCTAATAAGTCTAAGGAAAACCTCCAGTTTTTGCTCTAGAGTGTAGAAAATAAATCACGTAACAAAATAAAACCTTACTGGTACTTTCTATGCTTTATCCTGTGCTACTGAAATTGTATAGTTCCAAAATAATTTCATAGGGGAAGATCAGTGGAAAACTGCAAATACATGTAGCACTTAGGTAACAAAAATAAAACCAACCCCCAAATGATAGCAACGTATTTAAGAAAGGTTTATAATTTATTTGCATTGATCATCCAAAAATAATTTTTATACACAAATTAAGCAGAATACAGTGATGGAGACAAATGTGCAGTTTCGTGACATAAATGAAAGTGCCTCATGATTGTCATCGGTAACTGGGTGCATTTTAGAGATTATACAGAGGGTTCTCTCATTCTCTCATGTGACCAGATAGTAGATTATTCCAATTCAGAAAATGAAAAAATAAAATAACTCCATACTGCACCCATGTATAATTGTACCCACTTCCCTGCTGGCCAGATATTTACTAATGTTTTTCTGTATTAAAATCCATTTGCGTATTTACACACTCTGATAGGACATGTGGCAGTGTGCACCTAGATGGTTTACGATCCACCAGTAGACATGAACAACGAAGAGTACAAGAAGGCAACCTTCACACTGTGGGTATTTTTATTACTATTTTGGAGAAAAGTTTTTTTTTTCCTCATGCAGTTCAGAGTATGAGATAGGTGCAGTGCTGCTTATGCAAATTTCAGAGGAGACAGGTGGCATTGATGGCATTAAATTATAAACATGGAACCACTTCCATGCTTAGGTACAGTTATCGTTCATATTTAATTCAAACCATTGAAAAGATTACCTTTTCAAGCCGACTAAAGTACGGTATACTGATCTGTGCAAGATAAATGAACTCTGCCATTAATGTCTTTACACACATTCTAAGAAGATGGACTTGAAGATGATGATTCAGTCACTTTTTATACTGGAACAACTACTATTAAATGTTAATTAGTAATTATATTAGTAACTTGAACATTCTGCACTACTTGTATTATGGAGGTAACATTACATTTGAGTTCTTCTTTTAGATATTCTTATTCTTATTTATTATTCTTATTATTATTGTTGTTGTTATTATGACACATGTTTTCAGTAAATGAAATTAATCATTCTAGTATGTAAGTTTCAAGGAAGATTAAGTGAGCTCCACCTTTTTTATAGGATGTGAAAATGTATATATTTTATGTATTTATACTGTATATGTACAGTGGTGTGAAAGACTATTTGCCCCCTTCCTGATTTCTTATTCTTTTGCATGTTTGTCACACGTAAACATTTCTGCTCATCAAAAACCATTAACTATTAGTCAAAGATAACATAATTGAACACAAAATGCAGTTTTTAAATGAAGGTTTACGTTATTAAGGGAGAAAAAAAACTCCAAATCTACATGGCCCTGTGTGAAAAAGTGATTGCCCCCCTTGTTAAAAAATAACTTAACTGTGGTTTATCACACCTGAGTTCAATTTCTGTAGTCACCCCCAGGCCTGATTACTGCCACACCTGTTTCAATCAAGAAATCACTTAAATAGGAGCTACCTGACACAGAGAAGTAGACCAAAAGCACCTCAAAAGCTAGACATCATGCCAAGATCCAAAGAAATTCAGGAACAAATGAGAACAAAAGTAATTGAGATCTATCAGTCTGGTAAAGGTTATAAAGCCGTTTCTAAAGCTTTGGGACTCCAGCGAACCACAGTGAGAGGCATTATCCACAAATGGCAAAAACATGGAACAGTGGTGAACCTTCCCAGGAGTGGCCGGTCGACCAAAATTACCCCAAGAGCGCAGAGACGACTCATCCGAGAGGCCACAAAAGACCCCAGGACAGGATCTAAAGAACTGCAGGCCTCACTTGCCTCAATTAAGGTCAGTGTTCACGACTCCACCATAAGAAAGAGACTGGGCAAAAACGGCCTGCATGGCAGATTTCCAAGGCGCAAACCACTTTTAAGCAAAAAGAACATTAAGGCTCGTCTCAATTTTGCTAAAAAACATCTCAATGATTGCCAAGACTTTTGGGTAAATACCTTGTGGACCGACGAGACAAAAGTTGAACTTTTTGGAAGGTGCGTGTCCCGTTACATCTGGCGTAAAAGTAACACAGCATTTCAGAAAAAGAACATCATACCAACAGTAAAATATGGTGGTGGTAGGGTGATGGTCTGGGGTTGTTTTGCTGCTTCAGGACCTGGAAGGCTTGCTGTGATAGATGGAACCATGAATTCTACTGTCTACCAAAAAATCCTGAAGGAGAATGTCCGGCCATCTGTTCGTCAACTCAAGATGAAGCGATCTTGGGTGCTGCAGCAGGACAATGACCCAAAACACACCAGCAAATCCACCTCTGAATGGCTGAAGAAAAACAAAATGAAGACTTTGGAGTGGCCTAGTCAAAGTCCTGGCCTGAATTCTATTGAGATGTTGTGGCATGACCTTAAAAAGGCGGTTCATGCTAGAAAACCCTCAAATTCGTAAAGCTGAATTACAACAATTCTGCAAAGATGAGTGGGCCAAAATTCCTCCAGAGCGCTGTAAAAGACTCGTTGCAAGTTATCGCAAACGCTTGATTGCAGTTATTGCTGCTAAGGGCGGCCCAACCAGTTATTAGGTTCAGGGGCAATTACTTTTTCACACAGGACCATGTAGGTTTTGATTTTTTTTTTCTCCCTAAATAATAAAACCCCTCATTTAAAAACTGCATTTTGTGTTTACTTGTGTTATCTTTGACTAATAGTTAAATGTGTTTGATGATCAGAAACATTTCGTGTGACAAACATGCAAAAGAACAAGAAATCAGGAGGGGGGCAAATAGTTTTTCACGCCACTGTACATTTTCTATACATAATGACTTATAAACAATTAAATCTCCGCCCAACATGTTTTTGATGTTTAAAATATTTCATCTTAAATTATAATTAAAATAAAAAATTAATTAATAAAATAAAATCTAGTTGAAAATCCAACCAAGGAATATGTACTAGAAATATCAAACAATGAATCCAGTAATGCAATCTAATGTCTAAGTTTTTTTTTATATTTGTAACTGTAAATGGCTAAAATCTTTATCACCCATTTTAACCACTTAGAAACACAACATATTTATGCTTTATGCTTAAGAGTTATTGCTGGTAGCAATGCCTATGCTTAATGATGATAATCACCAAGTGCTTGTACTGTACACTTAATAAATCACTCCTTTAGAGTCACACTAGGGTTTGAGAGGGAGCGGATCCACAAGAATACTGATTTCCACTCTTTATCATTTTGTTTGGTCTGCAATAACAGTAATTAATAAAACATAAGCACAAATTTAACAAAAAAAAAAAAACATTTTAAAATCAAAAGTTAGCTTCTTAAGTTTAACAGTAAAAGCATTTAAGACCTTGAATCTGTATTGTCTCATACAATTAATCTACAATATTAATAATATCCAAAGCTGTATTTTAGTGTGGATTTAGATATAAAGTACTGTGCAAAGGTCTTGACCCTCCATTATTTATTTGTATTAAATTAAAATGAAATGATATTGATGAAAGTAAAGAAATGGGAACAAATGTTTTACTGTGACCAGCTGCAAAGTGTCTAAAGATACTATTTAAAAATTGGTTGTTAATGTAACAACCACAGCAGCAACCTCATTTCCCCTCTCGTCACTCAGCATTCAGCATCACCAGTGTACTAATCACAGCCCTGATCACCTGTCATCATCTGCACCCATTTCTCATTGGTTCATGCCTAATAAGCAAAAACAAAATACATTCCTTTGAGACAGGTGCATTGTCTGGACTGAAAATAAGAGCCAAAAATGGCTGGCTCTGGCTCTTTGGAAGCAAAATATGGAGAAAAAAAAAAGAGTGGTGGCTCAAGACTTTTGCAAAATACTGTAGGTACTGACCTGGTTCAAATGTAAATTAAAATATAGGTTACTAAAAATTATAACAACATTTTAACCTAATGTGGCAGGGTTTCATAAACTAAAGTGAAGAAAGAAAATAAAGTCAAAGGCAAAAACGTATTTCACAGTACTGTACGGTTAGATATATGAAATTATCGCTAGCGTTTCCAAAACACCTTTATCCACTTCTCATCATTCCTTTTTTTTGCTTAAGCAACTGAAGTAAGGCACAACAGATCATCATTGGGGATAATCAAAATCATAATCATTATGAGTGTTAAGAGGAACAGAAACCACTACAATCTGATTCTTTTAAAAACTATATACCTATAAGCCTAATCTAAAGGGATTTTTTTAGACTTGTCAAACTAGTGTGTTGTAATGTGAACATATTCCCATTGCTATTTCTTTATCCTATGAGTGGATATCATATGGCATGATTAATGCACTTCCACAAGAGAAGTAGATGAGGTTGATGGTAAGGTCGATGTAAACAGCATCAGAATGCAGGTTTAGTGAAAAATTTAATTGATGACAGTATAAATATTGTTTCAAAGATTCTTCATTTACATTATATTCAGTCAAATGATCTGGGCCCGGTTTCTCGATAACGCACACTATTCGCGCACTAAGAAGACTCTTAAGATATATCTTACGTTAAGTGATAACTTTTCTAAGTGTATTTCTCGAACTGTCTCTTAGGAGTCTTCTTAAGTCGCTGCCTCTTACGTCCGACGTTTTAAGTCGCTGTCTACAGTGAAGGTCCTGAATTAGCTGACATCGGTTGCTCGGGAATCGATTTTTGACTCCTTTTGCATTACAGCGCTAAGAAAGACGGCATTTTCTATGCAAATTAAACATTGCACTAAATTCTTTTAATAGCGTTTATTACGACATGGGTTAACTTATCAATAACATGCCATAATAGACAAATATATAAATTAAATCGCTAATATTTTCATGTAAGCTATGGCGGTGAAACGAACCGGGTATACAATCATAGTTGATGGACAAACAGCTGATAACACTCTTCACCAGCTTCAGAAATAATGTGAAGTATGTCAGTTGTTGGGGTTGTATACTGTAGCACATTTATGGAATGAATACGATGAGTTGACAGAGTGGAGGTTAAATACCCCTATCTCACCTACGCGGTTTCGCGCAGGGGCCGTAAGTGCGGTTCATCATGATTCAGCGCGAATTTTGGTGCCATGGTTACGTTTCCATTTTACCACGCAAAAAAATTAAACATGTTCAACAAATTGCAGATATTCACGGACCGTCGGGCGCCGGTCACTCGAGGCGGATCGCGGTGCCTAATACCCCTATCTCACCTGTGTAGCCTGACTCATCTCCGTGAGCTGCCGCGATTGCCCACGATGTTCCTTTAACATTCTGGGAAGTTCTACAAGGTCTGCAAGCTTCCGCGAGGACCAGCAAAAAAATTTAACGTTTAATTTTTCACGCGGAAAGATGGAAACGGAATCACAGCGCAAAAACTCAGGGTGAATCATGATGAACCCTACTTACGGCCACAGCGCGAGATGAGGTGAGGTAGGGGTATAACTCCGTATCTCACAGCGAGTCAACCCGCATAAGTGAATATTAAGTATTAAACATTACAATCACCCAGAAAAATTAATGGATACGGGGTTTGAAACTCCCAAGGTTATTTTCTCATTTACCTAAATCAAATTTCATTAAAATAAAACGTGTCTAAAGAAAAGTCCATAAAGTTATGGACAATGGCTAATGATCAATGAAACATATTTTAAACAAAAAGCAGCGAGCAGCTGGACATGGGGACGTAGAGCGTAAGTACGACGCGTTGGTCTGGCATGCGCAGGTCTGAGCACCTCAAGAAGCTCCATAATATGTTTCCTTGGAATGCACAAATTTTAAAAAAAATTTTTAAATAACAACCACTGGGAAAATATGAAAAGGGCTGAAGTTTTGTCTAAAGGAAACATTTACATGAGCCACACGGCTCCACAGATGACGCCGTCTTCAGTTTAACACAACAACACGCTGTATCGCTGCCAAATTGTTTGCCACCTGTTCAATATTAAAAGTGATTGGCAATTTTAATGCATTGGTCACATTATGAAATAGGCTAATTAAAAGTCACTCTATTAGTTCTGATATCAAATAAAATAACATTCTTATACAGGTCTACAGTATATTCCATCATTAATATGACTTTGATAACATGCCATAATGTGTCTGCACACGCCGCTGATTTATAAAGACTGCTGCTCAGTGGCGGCGACTTGCGTCTTGAGCTGAAACTACGCAAAGAATGAGTTAAGGTTGGTCCAGACCAACCTTACGAACGTGTGACTTAGCTACAAGATACTTAGCGTAAAAACGTTTCGGGAAATGCACCATAACGTTAAGAGAAAGGTTAAGGTACAACTTAAGAACTACTTAGCGATAAGAAGCTTTCGAGAAACCGGGCCCTGAATGGTTTGAGTAAATTTGACTTACAGTGGAAGCTCAGATTGCAAGTAACCCGGTTTGCGAGTGTTCCGCAAGACAGGAAAATTTTCTACGCCGAGCATCACGTGATCACAACTGAGCCAATGGTTTTTCTCTATTTCTCTGTATAATTTTGGGTCTCAGTCTGCATGCATCACTCGTCTAGTCAACATCCGTGTGCGCATGTAATGTTTACTATGTTTATGTTTACTGTGTGTGTGTGTGTGTGTGTGTGTGTGTGTGTGTGTGTGTGTGTGTGTGTGTGTGTGCAAACGTTTGTGTGAGTGATCTATTTGGTTAAACTGGTGTGTGTATTCCTTCACTTCTCCTCGCTGAGTCTGTGTGTGTGTGTGTGTGTGTGTGTGTGCATTGTGTGAGAGACTTTATCAGTAAAAAGGTGTGTGTCTGTCTGCATGTGGGTGTGGGTGTGAAAGTGAATGCCAGACAGTAATCCCCCCCCCCTTCCTCCTCTCCTCTCTGTGGTCTCAATCACTACAGCCACGATTCTTTTCAAAGGTAAAGTGCAGGTTAATTTGTTTTTATTTTTACTTTATATTTTGTATTAATTATTTTTATATGGATATTTTTGGGTTGTAAAATTAATCTCCAGCGTTTTTATAATTTTTTTATGGGGAAATTCACTTTGATATACAAGTGCTTTGATATACCAGCACACTTCAAGAAAAATTATGCTCACAATCCAAGGTTCCTCTGTATACGATTTCAGATTTCATATAATGATCATTATAAGGAAAAATAGTATAAATACTATAGTATAGTATAAATAGTACAAATTACAGGTAATACACTACAGTCTATAACACAAAAAATCTGATTTAGCATTATAAATAAAATTAACTTTTTCTTTCTTTGTTACATATTACATTTTAAGAAGAAATTAATTTTTGCCTTGCGCCATTTGCACTGTGTACTGTAAGCTAGCAGTTCCTTCAGTCTTGTATCAAAAGTATTCACAGATTATCTAAACATCATATGCTACATTTATACTTACTACTTTTCTTTTGGGACTAGAAAATTGTGCTCTTGTTCCTATTAACTTTTTGATGCTACATTACAGACTGACTTTTTTCCTTAATCCTTAAAGAATTTACACCACTGGTTTCTTCACTAACGTTAGTTCTTAACTTCTCAATAGTGAACAATACAGCAGCTCACACTCACATTCCCTTCTTATAAGGGAAGTGATAACCTTTAAAGTGAACAAGCAGTTTTGTGAAAATACCCAGAAGATCTCACTACACAAAGGACTCCTTCATGTTGTCCACATAGGTTGAGTCAGGGATGGTGAAAGGGGCAGAGTGTAAGACCACCTCATTCTGCAGAGCTACAAATGGTGGCTTCTCACTCTTTTGTCTGATGCTGCAGGCTCCCTTTCTGTTACAAGTCTTGAGTTTGTATTTGCGGAAGGCTCTCTGGATGACCGTAGCAGCCACTTCCTCCTGCTTCCGTCTAAGAGTGCTGGTTATCGGCTCATATGATGCCTTAGAGGGGTTGTTTGCCATAAATTTCTCCTCCATACTCGACTTGAGCATGTCCATTTGCCCAGATTCACCAAGCACGTCAGCTGTGAGAGCCAGCAAGATGTCAAGACAGTGGATCTTTTCTCCAGGTACCATTGGTAGGTCCATCGTTATCAGCTTGACTGTGTTTGGTTTAGGGATCCTCAGTGGATCTTTCAAGGTGTCGCAGAAATCAGACAGTGTGCTGAATTCGATAAACTGTGAAGCATTTGGATCAAACTTCTCCCAGGTCTCATAGAACATCTCAAAGTCTTCCTCGCATAAAGGCTCGCTGCTCTCCTCTGTTGCTACATTGAAGTTCTCCAGAATAATGGCAATGTACATGTTGACCACCACGAGGAAGGACATCACAATGTAGGTGCAAAAAAAGACTATTCCCACTCCAGCATTCCCACAGTTACCCTTCACATCCGTGCCAGGATTTTCAGCATCCGGGTCACAGTCAGGAGGCTTGCTGTCAAGGATAGGGGACAGCAGCCCGTCCCAACCAGCGGATGTTGTGATCATGAACAGACATATTATACTGTTTCCAAAGGTCTCGAAATTGAACATGTCATCAATGCCGCCAGCCTTTTGCACATAGGCAAAGTTGGACATGCCAAATATGGAGAAAATAAACATGATTAAAAAGAGTAGAAGGCCAATGTTAAAAAGGGCAGGAAGGGACATCATCAGGGCAAAAAGCAATGTTCGAATGCCTTTAGCACCTCGGATCAGACGCAGAACTCGTCCAATTCTGGCAAGTCGAATGACACGGAAAAGTGTGGGTGACACAAAGTACTTCTCAATGACGTCTGCTAGAACTAAGCCTGAAAAAATAGTTAATAATGTATCAGTATTTGAAAAGTGATTGAATATCCATTTTATAATGAAAAAGGAATTCTTTAGAAAGAATTGTACACTGCCTGGCCAAGAAGGTCGCACACTCCAATGTTTTGTTGGACACCTTCATCTTTGATTATGGTATGCATTTGCCATGGCATTGTTTCAACAACCTTTTGCAATGTCACAATATTTCCATTCAGAGTTGCCATCAGGGGAAAAAATTCCATAGATGTGATAAAATGTGAATAAATTTTATTCCATGTGTAAATTCCCGTACATTCACTATTAAACATAGCTGTTTCCTTCTGGCTCTGCCTTTTAGCTATACTGTCATAGTTAGTCCTGCCCGAGTCCCTGCTTGAACTCAACTAAACTAAATATACATTCATATTATGCATTACATGACTGTGACCATATCTAACTGTTATCTCTCCTTCTCTTCTGTTCGCTCCTCTTTCCTCTTCTCTCTCTTCTCTTCTCTCTTTTTCTTTCCCCGCTTCCTGTCTCTCTGTGTTGAGCTCCACATGTTGCTCCTGAATTACCAGTGATCTAAACCCTTTCTGCCCTCTAGACCATCTGACTCGTCCTGGTGCCCCACTTCTGACGGTCCAGGTCTTGGCTGATACAGACAGCTGTTCTCTGAGGACTTGGGACTGCAGTCGCTCAGTAGTTCAGGACTGGAATTTCCTACGGTCTACTTGTGCATCCAATACTGAACTGGACTTTATATTAACATGTTTGTATATTGAACTTCCAGCCCTTCCCAGAACTTCCAGTATGACTGCAAAACAATTCATGCTATCTGTTATCAATGAGGAAGGGTTCACTGTTGAGTCTAGTTCATCTCAAGGATTCTTCCTTCTGCCATCTCAGGGAGTTTTTCCTTGCCACCATCGCACTTGGCTTGCTCATCAGGGACACTCTAATCATTTTAGTGACTCCCATTGCATTGACAGTTCAGTATTATCCCTCCTAGTTAAACATGGAGTCTGAAAAACTGTGTTAATATAATATAAAACAGTTTTTAATGCAATTTCAGTAGTTTCAGCAAACTCCCTAATTGTTTTCTTTGCTTGAACCAGGCCAATAATTTAATCCTTCTGAAATATTGTGACATCTTTTCCATTACCATGGCAAATAACTTTTGATATGGATGTTTAAGAAATGAGAATGCACTCACTATATCAGTTAGTTCTAAAAAAAAACAGTTGCCTGCTGAATCATAGCGTATTACTCATTGTAATTATCCAGTGGGAGGCTCTTAAGTATGTGCTAATTTGAATCCAAACAGTGAATTTTTTTTCCAGGCAGTGTACATTTGAACATTTGACAGTGCCTTGCAAAAGTATTCATATCCTTTGAACTTTTTCACATTTTGTCCCATTACAAGAACAAACATAAATGTGTTTTTATTGGGATTTTATGTGACAGACAAAGTGTTTTTATTTTCAGAAGAGACGGGGAAGGTGTCATAGAGAATCTGTGGCAAGACTTGAAAATTGTTGTTCATAGATGATTTCCTTCAAATCTACAGTATGCAAAGAAGAATGGGCAAAAATGTCACTCTCTAGATGGGCAAAGAGACTCTTGTAGAGACTTACCCCCAAAGACTTGCAGCTGTAACTGCAGCATAGTATTGACTCAGGGCCCTAAATACAAATGCACACCACACTTTATAAATATTTATTTGTAAATAAATTTGAAAAAAAAATTGTCGTTTTTCTTCTACTTCACAATTATGTGCCATTTTGTGTTGGTCTATCACATAACATCTCAATAAAGTTCATTTATGTTTGTGGTTGTAACGGAAAAATTCAAGGGGTATAAATACTTTTGCAATGCACTGTAATGCAAACAACATCTATGGCTCTGAAATTAATGAAGGCTTAACTGCCTTTATTAATTCACATAATATGTGAATACAAAAAAGTTTTTTTTTTAAAATGTCATAACAAATCCATGGACTGGACTGTTTCTATTTAAAAAGTTAATATGCAATCATAACTGATGGACACAACAAAACGTGGGTACATCATTGTATTCAATCTATTCAATCTGACTAGTCAGTTATTTAGTACCTCAGTAAATCAGGGCGCATGAGTCCCTTTGTTAACCTAACTCTAGTACTCACCTATAATTGAAAGAATGACCACAATAAAATCAAAAATATTCCATCCAACATGAAAGAAATACTGTCGTAGGGCAATGAGCTTGAGCAAACACTCTCCAGTGAATATGACGATAAAAACAAGGTTGACCAGGTATAGAATTTCTTCAAATTCTGCGCTCTGGTCATCTGTCTCCACCATCATGGTGATCATGTTCAGACAGATCAAGCCCATGATCAAGATGTCGAAAAACTGCTTTGAGACAAGGTCAAAGATGAAGCCTTGAAAACAGTTCTGTAGAAAGTTGCAACATCAGATGAGCATTAGGAAAAATTTCCAAACAGATTTATATTATATTTACTGGTAGATATTTATTTATTCAATATATATAGTATCAAACCTACCTGGGGGCGTGGGATCGGTTTCTGTGGTTTCTTAGAGCCAAGTTTTTTCATAGCATTGTAATATTTCTTCTGCTCCTCCGTCATAAACAGGTCTTGTCCTCCTAAGTATGGAGTCACAGGAAGGAAATTATTATTTATGTCTTAAACTCTCAAAAACATGGTATATAATACAGTTTTATGCATTTGACATGATCATGCGATCATGCCTTACTTACTAGGGTTAACAATTTCTGAAGATGATGATGATGATGATTATTATTATTATTATTATTATTATTACCTCTCTGGGTTGACACAAATTGAACATTGGATCTACATTGTGTTGATTACATTAGCCATATTAAAATACAAGTCAGATTCAGGAACATTAAAACATTGATCAGGGTGGGTTGTTTTGCCATTCAAGATGTTAGCTAAGTCAAGACTTTCAGCTTTAATTCATGGTTTTTCGACAAAACCGTGGCAATAACTTTTCAAGAACTACAGCCATTTTCACCTTGGGAGCATGTTTTGAAACAGGTGGAGGCAGGATTATGGAGCAGGAGTGTATTGCTGCCAATGGAACCAGGTAGTTGGTGTTTATTGACCTAACTGCTGATGAATGTAGCAGGATGAAGTATACAGTAGGGCTATACTCCCTGCACAGATTGAGGGCAATGCTGAAAAACTGATAGGATGTCACTTTATATTGCAGATAAGTAATGACTCAACGCATACAGTGAAAGTTACTTAAGAGTTTCTCAAGGCAAAGAAATGGAATATAGTTCATGGGCCAAATTAATCATCTGCTTTTAAGCCTACAGCACACTATGAATGCAAAACTGAAGGCAGAAAGACACACAAACAAGCTGAAGGCAGCTGCAGTAAAGGCCTGACAATGCAAGGAGGAAACTAAGCATTTGGTCATGTCCATGTGGTCCAGACTTTTGTGTGTGTGTACTGTATATGTGTGTGTGCGTTCGTGCGTGTGTGTTCTTGAGTAGTTAATTGCACACTTTTGTCAAACCCCTTGAAAGAAGGCTGAAAGTAATCACAAATTCAGTATGGTGATTTACAGAGGCCAAAAAACAAACAATATATATATATATATATATATATATATATATATATATATATATATATTTTTTTTTATAAACCAGAGTGTATATTCACATTGAAGTTATGTTTTTTTAATGATTTATATTAATCCAAGACACATTTATACAATGTAGGTTTTCATAAAGTAATTTGTGACGCAGATGAAAAAATATTTCTTATCTGCAAATTGTTGTGGTGCAAGAGCACTGAAACACTTAGGGATGTGTTGTTTTAGAAAAGTGAATCAGCTCTGAGATTGCAGCAGCTTGACTTAATCACACTAACTGCTTGCTAATTTAAACAGCTTGAACAGCACACTCATAGTGTTTACAGTACATGAACCCACATGTACTGTAAACCTTTAACTGCAATGTTATTTACTGATTCCATCAGAGGAAAAAGCTTGGTCCAGCAGACTGAGGCTGATGGTTTTTTTCTTAATGACACTTTGTCTTACTTTGTGGTTCAAGTTCAAAGTTCAAAGGCTTTTATTGTCATTTCAACCATATACAGTTAGTACAGAGTGAAACGAAACAACGTTCCTCCAGGACCAAGGTGCTACATGCAACATAAATTTCAACATACGTTAACAGAAACACTAAACTAGCTAACTAAAGAGGTCTAGTTAGCTGGCTGGCAGAGACAAGACAGATAGACTAACATAAATTACAACATAAATTTACAAAAACTAACTAGCTAAGTAAGACATGTGCAAACAAGAGCAACAACAAAGTGACAGTGCAGCGAAAACTGCACTGATACTTATCTTTGATTTTTGTTGATTGAAGTTATCAATGATAACGCCAATGAATAAATTGAGGGTAAAGAAGGACCCAAAGATGATAAAAATAACAAAGTAGAGATACATGTAGAGGTTTGCCTCATAATCCGGCTGGTCCTCCACCTATTTAAAGTAGCAAAAGTGCAAAAAGCATGGAACATCAGAGGTACTGTAAATGTACTACAGTATATTCAACATTTTTTGCACATTTAGATTTGGATGTAAAGTCCGATAACATCAGTTGCAGGGCTGGTAACATGAGGTGAATATATATTTTAAGTGTTTATTACTCCTACAATGTGTGCTGGATGTTAATCAATCATTATTTATCAAGTTTGGAAAGTACTTGATGAAATACGTCCAATGTTTCTCTCTACCTCTAAAGATCAAACCTTACCGAACGAGAATCCACTGCAGCATACATGATGTCCATCCAACCTTTAAATGTTGCCTGTGAACCAACAAGAAATTATGATTTATAACAGAAACAAAACAAGCTTTAATCTAATTCTCTAAACATACCCCAATCCATCCATCCATCCATCCATCAATTTATTCATTCAGTCGTATATGAACACTAACCACTTGAAGCAAGGCCAAATAGCCCATGGCCACGCTATCGTAGTTGACTTTGGTGTTCACCCATCTTACGTCTGAATCATTATTCATCAGCTCAAAGCAGTCGCTTTTATTGTTCACACGGTCGATGGAGAAATACTCTTCAGAGGTTGTGTTAAAGCAATAGTAGAATTTTCCAGCAAACAGGTTTACACCCATTATGCTGAATATCAGCCAGAAGATCAGACACACCAGCATCACGTTAAATATGGAGGGAATGGCTCCGACCAGGGCATTGACCACCACCTGAAGATGTCCACAAAAATTCAAAAAACCACAAAGGGTTCAACTTAAATACACATTGTTCATAACCTACTAGTCTGGTTATACTGAGCATTTTTTAAACACACTCAGAACTGTCTCCACGTACTCTGCACCGCCTGTACACTGTAATGATTTCTAATCCCAGTATCCAGTGTCATCCATCATGGAGTGTCCAGGGTCAAGTCAAGGAACATTTCCTCCCCATTGTCACCTCTCGATAGTTCATCACACATCTAAATCTACATCAATGTTTCTGTATAGCTACTAACTAACGTACTATACAAATAAAATGTGATTGAACTGAACTTCATTCAATCAAGTACTTGCCCTCATTCCCTCAAATCTGGACAGGGCGCGAAGTGGCCTCAGAGCCCTCAAAGTCCTCAGGGATTTGATGGGTCCGAGCTCAGAGTAACCCAGAATGTTAGCCGTCAAGCTGATCAGGGAGACCTGTGTGATAATTGTGCAATTTCAAGATAAATGAACAGGTAACAAAAATGAAGCCATATTTCATTTTACTCAGGTAAATTATTAATTACTGCAGTCTCCTTGGGAGATATATGAAGGAATAATTGGTGCTTATGGTACAACTAAACTGTATCACCAACAGGGAGATGCATATAAATATGCATTTTATATACAGTCATTTACAATATAGATATAATATTCCTAGGTTGGTCTATAAATATTGTATGTTAGGTTTTTCTTCGACATGATAAACATAAAAAAAAAAAACATACATCGACAATGAGGAAGTCCAGCCAGCACCAAGCGTTGGTGAAATAGGTCTTGAAACCATATGCAAACCATTTCAGGAGCATCTCGACAACAAATATGTAGGTGAAGACCTGATCTGCATATTCGAGAATGATTTTAATCACTCGTCGCTGCTCAATGTAAATATCCTCAAATGCCTAATCAGAGAAGAAGAAAACACAGGTTCATATCTCAAAGCTGTACTACATCTTAAAAAGAAAAAAAAAATCTCAATATATCTACACATTTCCCTTCAGCTCACCAAGGCACCACTGCTGAGAAGAATCATGAAGATGATGAAGGTCTCAAAATAGTTATGTTCAACAATGGAATAACAGGTCTTACGGATGTTCCACCATATCTTTCCTTTGTCGGTGGATATGTCTATATTCAGGCGTGGGCAGCATCTAATGCATTCTGTAAAACATCCAGGGGACAGAAAAGATTGTGTATTTGGATTTTTTTAATTGTTTTAGTAAAATGTTAGCTTTAGACAATTCAGTTCTCATGCCATTTCCATTGCATTACACAACTCACTCTTATCCACTCACTCATCATCTATACTGCTTTATCCTGTATTCCGGGTCGCGGGTACCTGGAGCCTATCCCAGGAGGCTTAGGGCACGAGGTGGGGGTACACCCTGGACAGGGTGCCAATCCATCGCAGGGCACATACACCCATTCACACGGCCATGCACACACTTCGGGCAATTTAGGAACGCCAATTAGCCTAACCTGCATATCTTTGGACTGTGGGAGGAAACCGGAGTACCCGGAGGAAACCCACCATGCACCGGGAGAACATGCAAACTCCATGCACACAGAGACAGGAATAGGGCCTGGCCTGGAATCGAACCTGGACCCTGGAGGTGCAAGGGGACAGTGCTAACCACCGTGCCGCCCCATTACACAACTCTACATAACAAATTACTTCTTTTTGATAAAACAATCTGGTGTAGTGGTTATCAAGCACATGTCTATCTGAATATTTTGGGGAGGTGGTACTCACAGAAACCTAACATGCAAAACTGTGCAGACACACACATTGAGCTCATGGGGCAGCACCACTGTCATGGAATATCCAACATTTACTAATCAATAGAAAGAATGCTGAATAAAAATGTACCAGCTGGTAATGATAGTCTACCAGTTTGAGCAGCTCTAGGAGCTGTTGGGAGGTTTAGAAGCTGGTGTTCAGACTATGCTGGATCTAAGCTACTGAGTAGCCTATATAGCCAACTTTTTTAATAGTATGGAATCTGGGATAATCTGCTTTCCATTTGAAAACACTAAAAGAAAATAGCGCTTAGAGCCTCACTCTCTGTGCAGCAGTCCTCTGGAGAGATGGGATCTGGTTCATCCTCTGAATCCACATCTTCCACCTCTGGAGGTTTGTCCACGGTGCTACAACTGGACGAGTCATCTGCATCTTTCAGCTGTCCGAAAGAGATGATGAATATGGAACGTTTCAAATGTGAGATGGAAAATATGGAAACAGCTATGAATGATGACTCTATTGAAAAACGTGCCGTTTATAGGAAAAACTGCTCAAAGACTCTATTAATATGTACATCAACCTCAATTATTAACACATGCCATACGCTAAACAATCAAACCACATATTTATCTTGTACTTTTTTAACCATCGCTGTGTGTTTCCTGTGCTATTTCTGACTAGATTTCTTATTTCGAGAGCTCAGGACACCTTGTATGAGAATATCTTTACGGGTTTATAGGCGTAGTTCAAAAGGTTGTTATATTTAGAAGCATGAAGAAGACACTGTGAATAATATGCGTGCTACATAAATCCATCACTTGGCCTTGGACGGTATTTCACTTTCACTGACGTAGCCACATGTAACTGAACCTTAAGGAGTAAACAGATCTGTCTGATAAAAAAAAAGGACCATGTTGTTTATCCATTAGCGTATTTTTTTCTTTGTACAATTCCATATGAAGTAGCTCATGATTTAAAAATTCGAAGCTTATTTTATCGCGCAATTTGAGGCAACAATACTGGTTGTAAGAAGCTACAGTATAATGTCTTGGCTTTCGCCTGATTAAATGCTAGACGTAGAGCTGATTGCTTAGCGCCACTGCCTCTACTTCAACTATGTATCCCCTTCCCACTGGAGAAACATGGCTGCTGTTGTTATGCCAAGCATTTAGACACACGAGAGTATGTTATGTGAGCCGCGTAACACAACCCCGCTTGCAGACATACCAACAAACAGTTGCCTAATGAGTCAGGGCTAATGCGCCTCATTGAAACAAATGTTCGACAAAATATCTGACCTCAAGTAGCACTGCATAACTTTACTCACAACACGAACTACCGAAGAAAAAAAAATCAGAAGCAGACAGATTTTTGGATGCATGTCTACAGTAGTTCAAGCAATGTGAAAATTCTAGGCAGGAGAAACGTGTGAAAGAGGAACCCAAGAGGTCAGTTGGTTGTTGAACAGGTTAACTAATCATGCTGTGCTGGTGCTGTTTCCCACGCTCTGTCACTGTGAGACCTGACCTCCACTACACCCATAAAAAGTGTATGTTGCTTTCTGTCCAGCCACATACTGCATTCTTTGTGTGAATTTTAAATGAGGTTTTCAGATGTATGGAGATTCATATTCACTTTCTTTCCCATCACAGGGCTGTTGAATTTATAATTATCAAATGCTTATCACATGATATCATATTATATGATACTAAGATTATAAGAACAATTAATATAGGAAGGAATTAATTCACACGGATGTTTAATGTGGATGCTCCATATAATGTAAAAAAAATTATAATAATAATAATTGATAAGGGTTTCTGCAAAGAAATTCAAGCAGCACAGAACACACACTATATAAAGTGGTATAGGAGTTGAGTGAGTGAGTGAGTGATATCTGCCATTTAAAACAGTGGAATCAAGTGGAATAAAAATTTAAGTTAAAAACGGGACATTACTTTCTGTTGTGTTAAATTGTAAAAACTCACTTTGTTTTTTTCATCAATCTTCTCGTCATTTTCAGAAGTACTGTCATCATCATCATCATCATCATCATCATCATAAGGGCTTTCAAAATCAGACTCTCCCTTTGCAATGGGAACAACAGCTAACCTAAGAGCACCATCAAACTGTTTCAGCTCCTCCTTCATCTCATCCCCTGACTCAGCCATGTCCATGTGGTTCAGGGCGAAATCATTTTCTTTCTTCTCTTCTTCCTTTGGTTTTAGGCCCAGCAAACGCCTTACACGTGTGATAACGAAGGCTTTCACCCAGTCAATGCCTCTGGTTATTCTTGCTATGGCAATTTGCAGGTTGTTCATTTCGCCATCGTCGTCTGATGACATATTGTCTCCACTGAAGGAGCTGAGCAACAATGCCAGGAAGAGATTGAGGACCTGTAAGAACCAAAAGTTATTTTTTTTTATCTATGCCCAAAAGCCTACAGTCACAGTAGAACAAGGTTCAGTAGCACCTTTGTGTCTTAAGAAAAGACTACAAATGTGTAACTATTTGACAAAAGAAAAAATAAATATTGTGCCCAGTGATCTGTTATTATTTCTAATGTAGGTTATTGTAACTGACGACCGTGATCGTTCAGGAATTTGGACAATTCATAACTTACACTTAATTTGTCCTGTTCTGGCTGTTAAAAATAGCACTTATTACCTGAAATACATATTACAGTACCTCATCCCCCAAATTCCCGGTCAAAGGATCTCAGAAAGAGGCTCTGTTCGCCAGTTTCTCTACCTCATCGGATGAGTTATTTCCTCTTTGCTCCAAGAATAGATGAAACGGAAATCTGCCTGGTTACATTTATAGTGAATGGCTGGTTAATACTCAAAGTAAATAAGCCCTATGTATAATTAACTTCTAGTAAAAGGATCACATCATCTACTCTACAGGATGTAAGATCTGTGACAGATCTGTCTTCTAAAGCATGACAGGCAACATCCACTCCAGTGCGCCTTGGGATATCAGACTGGCAGTTGAGTTCCAAGCATGAGTGGCACGTCACAAGTTAATTATCTCTGCAAGACCTGTCCAATGGATTTCCAGTGGAAATAATGGATGATACAATTAGTATACAGACTTCAGTAGATGTTTAATTATGGGTGTAAAGGTTTCTTTGGTATGCTACTTTGTAGGAACCCTTAAAGGAACCTTGAAACACATTCAGTGTGTTTATGGTAAAATATTCTAAATGTGGTTAGTCATTCAGAAGCAGGTGTTTTAAAAGACTATAAAATGATTTAATGGTGTAATTAATTGATTTTATAATATTGGATTCTTGTTTATTCTTTTACAAAATAGAAAAATATATTAGATCCCTGGCTATTCATCACAGTTCCCTCTGTGTTCCTGAACCTCAGACTGAGAGTCATGGATCTCAACATGAAAACCTTGTTGAAACAAAAGGACTGAAACATATACTCACCACCAGGTTTCCAATCACCATGACCATCATGAAGACAACAAGGCACATGCTTTGGCCTGCCACCTCCATACAGTCCCACATGGTTTCAATCCACTCTCCACACAGAATCCGAAACACAATTAGGAATGAATGGAAAAAGTCTGTCATGTGCCAGCGTGGAAGTTCACAGTCCTCCGCGATTTTACAAACACAGTCCTTGTAGCTCTTCCCAAACAGCTGCATGCCCACCACAGCAAAGATGAATACGATGATGCCAAGGACAAGTGTCAGGTTCCCCAGAGCACCCACAGAATTACCAATGATCTTAATCAGCATATTCAGCGTAGGCCAGGACTTTGCCAACTTGAAGACACGCATCTGTATTGAATATTAGTCATAACATAATTATATAATAGTTAGCTTAAAAAGAAATATCAAGTAATCAGGCACAACTCACAAGAAGTTATAATAAACCCTTGGAGATTTAAGAAACACTGTAATGTTTGGGTGAATGTGTGTGTGTGTGTGTGTGTGTGTGTGTCTGTGTGCCCTGCGATGGATTGGCACCCTGTCCAGGATGTACCCTGCCTTGTGCCCGAAAGCCTCCTGGGATAGGCTCCAGGCCCCCCGCGACCCTGATCACAGGATAAAAGCAGTATAGAAGATGAATGAATGAATGGATGAATGAATGAATGTAATATTTGGATAATAAATAAAATGTTAGGCAGCCACAGATCATAATAAATAAGGATATTTACAAACAACATTGTGACGCATTATAAAATCCATGATCCATTCAATATTCTTTCTATGTTCACTATATCTATCATGATCTATGCTAACATCTAAGACTCGTACTCCACCCCCCTTTCTCCACTGCTGGTCTTCATTCAGACACCAGTGTTTACTCGAGTTTACAACTGGAATTTGGCCAAAAATGCATATAGTACAGTGGAAATTCGGATTACAAGCATAATTCGTTCTGGAAGCATGCTCGTATTCCAAAACACTCTTAAACCAAGTAAAAGTTTCCCATAAGAAATAGTGGAAACTCAAATTATTCGTTCCACAGCCCAAAAAACTAAATACATAAAAATAATAAAATATAATAAATAAAATATAATTATTAAATAAATAATAATAATTATAAAATAATTTTAAAAATAATTAACACAAAATATAAAGACCATAACTTCTGGTGCAGTATCACACATCAGGCAAGAGTTTTAATCTCTTTCACGAATCAGGGACATTGGATCAAATATTATGCTTAAGTGTTGATCTTGCTTCAATCACCATGCAATGGTGTCACTTTCTCTACTCAGTGCTGTCTTAGGTTTGTTTCCCAAGATCTTACCTCTCTGTCTTCCACTCTTCAGCATTGGTCTCTAGACCCTGTCACTTTACTGTTTTGCAACTTCTCTCAGGCCTTTACATCTAGCTTGACCTACAGTAGCTCATGATTAATTCTGACCACTTTTTTTCTTACATGAACATCCAAATAGACACTCATGTTACAACATGCTGTAGTTTTTCCCTTGCTGAAATAAGACTTGCCTACTGGAAAAAAAAATATTTCAATCCTTTATGTAATGGGTTATTCAAATAGAAATACCCAAACTGGTTCAAAAGCACACAAGCAAGAAGTGCACATTCTAACACACTGACAGGCTGTACAGTATATGGCAAGCTGTTGAAGTAAACAATAAAAGAGCAAAGTGCATAAATGCTCCAATTGCTTCTCCAGAAATGCCAACACCACACTTTATGATTCTTCCCAGTTTAGTACTTTTTTCGTCTTTCATATGTCTGCTTCATTATTATTCATTCATTCATTCATTTTCTATACCGATTAATCCTGTGTTCAGGGTCGCGGGGGACCTGGAGCCTATCCCAGGAGACTTCGGGCACTAGGCGGGGTACACCCTGGACAGGGTGCCAATCCATCGCAGGGCACACACACATACACACACTCACACACCCAATCACACACTACGGGCAATTTAGGAACGCCAATTAGCCTAACCTGCATATCTTTGAACTGTGGGAGGAAACTGAAGTACCCGGAGGAAACCTTCTTGCTTATTAATAGACTCCAATTATCAAAACACATGCTGGTCAAAGGTCCTTTGTATCCTATGAACTCTGAGAAGAATCAGTTGCATTTAGGCATTTGGCAGACGCTCTTATCCAGAGCGACTTACATTTTTATCTCATTATACATCTGAGCAGTTGAGAGTTAAGGGCCTTGCTCAAGGGCCCAACAGCGGCAACTTGGTGGTTGTGGGGTTTGAACCTGGGATCTTCCGAACCGTAGTCCAATGCCTTAACCACTGAGCTACCCCTGGCCTAGAATAGTTAGAATAGTTGTCAGTATTTACCAAAACAAAAGTGTGAAGACCTCCAATAGGTTAGCTGTGCTCCAATCTGTCATGTCCAACTAAAACGTCCAACGATTTTCTTGCTTCCATGCTATTATTTTACATGAAATAAAGGGACTAGTGTAATGAGTGTCCAATGTCAGAGTTTTGGATACAAGAAGCAAAAAGGCTTCATTTTAACTTTTAATACTCAGTACGCTTGGAGAGGCGGCCACACTCAGGCCATTGCAGGAAGACAATTTATGAACAACCTTGTTTACATACACTTTCTGGTGGTAAGTGGGTGCACAATTACTTACAAGTCGGAAGGACCGGAGCACAGACAGCCCTTGTACATTAGCCAAGCCAAGTTCCACAAGACTCATGGTCACGATTATGCTGTCGAATATATTCCAGCCAACCTGAAAGTAGTAGTATGGGTCCATGGCTATGAGCTTGAGGACCATCTCAGCTGCAAAGATCCCTGTGAACACCTAGAAATAAGACCTCATAAAGTAAGTGGGCAATTTAAAGATTTTAGGGCAATTTAATAGATGCACAGTGAATAAACCAGTGAAATTATTTGAGATTGTATCTAGTGCCTTACCAAATTCCCAACAGTCAAGACATTTTCAAACTCATGAGTCATTGGATAATGTTCCATGGCCATAAACACAGTGTTTAGTATGATGCAGATAGTGATGCCCAGGTCCACAAAAGGATCCATCACAAACAAGTAAAGAATTTTTTTTACTCTGATCCATGGTGTGCAGCAGTTCCACTTTAGGAAAATGTCTGAAAACTTGTACCAGCAAGGTGGGCATGGTCTCTCCATCTCTTCTAATTCTGAATGTAGAATAGGAAGGCAGAAACCAGATATTAACATCTTATGTAATACCAGCCAAAATACAGTGCATCCAGAAAGTATTCAGGGCGAATCACTTTTCTTCCTCTTCTTTCATTCATTCATTCATTTTCTATACCGCTTAATCCTGTGTTCAGGGTCGCGGGGGACCTGGAGCCTATCCCAGGAGACTTCGGGCACTAGGCGGGGTACACCCTGGACAGGGTGCCAATCCATCGCAGGGCACACACATACACACACTCACACACCCAATCACACACTACGGGCAATTTAGGAACGCCAATTTGCCTAACCTGCATATCTTTGGACTGTGGGAGGAAACCGGAGTACCCGGAGGAAACCCACCAAGCACGGGGAGAACATGCCAACTCCATGCACACAGAGACAGGAATCGAGCCTGGCCGGGGAATCGAACCCAGACCCTGGAGGTGCAAGGCGACAGTGCTAACCACTACACCACCGCGCCACTCTTCTTATTCTAAATTGGATTAAATAAAATTAGAATTCTACACACAACACCCCATAATGACAACATGAAAAAAGTTTACTTGAGATTTTTGCACATTTTTTTTTAATTTTTTATTGAGAAAGCACATGTACATAAGTATTCACAGCCTTTGCCATGAAGCTCAAAGTTGCGCTCAGGTGCATCCTGTTTCCCCTGGTCATCCTTGAGATGTTTCTGCAGCTTAATTGGAGTCCACCTGTGGTAAATTCAGTTGATTGGACATGATTTGGAAAGGCACACACCTGTCTATATAAGGTCCAGTTGACAGTTATGTCAGAGCACAAACCAAGCATGAAGTCAAAGGAATTGTCTCGAGGCACAAATCTGGGGAAGCTTTGAAGGTCCCAATGAGCACAGTGGCCTCGATCATCCATAAGTGGAAGAAGTTCGAAAATTACCAGGACTCTTCCTAGAGCTGGCCGGCCATCTAAACTGAGCGATCGGGGAGAAGGGCCTTAGTCAGGGAGGTGACCAAGAATCCAATGGTCACTCTGTCAGATCTCCAGAGGTCTTCTGTGGAGAGAGGAGAACCTTCCAGAAGGACAACCATCTCTGCAGCAATCCACCAATCAATAATATATGGTAGAGTGGCCAGACCGAAGCCACTCCTTAGTAAAAGGCACTTGGCAGCTGGAGTTTGCCAAAAGGCACCTGAAGGACTCTCATGTACTTATGTACATGTGCGTTCTCAATTTTTTTATTTGTAATAACTTTGCAAAACTCTCAAGTAAACTTTTTTCATGTTGTCATTATGGGGTGTCATGTGTAGAATTCTGAGGGGAAAAAAGAATTGAATCCATTTTCGAATAAGGATGTGACTTAACAAAATGTGATAAAAGTGATGTGCTGTGAATACTTTCCGGAAGCACTGTAGGTAGACCCACTTTTAACCCACAAATCAAATTTGTTGAACCACATTTCATTGTTAATGAATAAGCTAAAGACTTCACCATCTCGAGTATGGCTTGCGGCGCTCACTGCACTGGCTTTCCTGTTGTGCTGGTCAGGTACTTCTATTAAGTCCATACTTCCATTTGATTTGGAAACCTCCACAGACTTTGGAGACAAGAGAAAATGTTGAGCCAAAATGGACTTTAATGCTTTGCAAGCATTGACAGCACATAATGATCAATGTATATAATTATTTTTAAATAACATCCTGAACCTTGTACTTTTTTTATTCATTTATACAGTAGTTAGAGTTGAGGTTGTGGAACATTCAAAATCACCACCATCTCTTAACATCTCTCTTAGTTATCTTACAAAAGAAAAAGGATCACTTATTCATGGTGGAAGGTTACTAACCACTAACATCTTAGCAGCGTCCATTCATTCATTCATTTTCTATACCGCTTAATCCTGTGTTCAGGGTCGCGGGGGACCTGGAGCCTATCCCAGGAGACTTCGGGCACTAGGCGGGGTACACCCTGGACAGGGTGCCAATCCATCGCAGGGCACACCCACATACACACACTCACACACCCAATCACACACTACGGGCAATTTAGGAACGCCAATTAGCCTAACCTGCATATCTTTGGACTGTGGGAGGAAACCGGAGTACCCGGAGGAAACCCACCAAGCACGGGGAGAACATGCAAACTCCATGCACACAGAGACGGGAATCGAGCCTGGCCGGGGAATCGAACCCAGACCCTGGAGGTGCAAGGCGACAGTGCTAACCACTACACCACCGCGCCGCCTAGCAGCGTCCACTAAGTATAAAATAAACCCCTCCTAAGAGAGAGCTGCAATATAAAAGTCATCAAGATCTCTGACAAATCTGAATTCAGTACAAGTCTACATTTAATACTGAATTTAATATAGGCCTCGTGCTAAAATCACAGATGGATTTGTTGGTGTATGTGCATTACCTCTCCATTTACCAGGGCAATGCCATGCTCTTCATGCTTCCCATCATACTCAGCACTGCCATCTGCTTTTTTTCTGCTTGAAAGTGAGGTTGTGCTTTCTTTCACCTTTGCTTTTTTTAACTGGTCCACAAAGAAATGAAGCAATTGATATATTATTGGACCACATATTTTTAGCTGTAATTCAAGGGCATTAACCATTTAGGGATTGCATATATTTTAATGGTAAAAATGGAAGGCACAAGCGAGCTCAGCATGGGTGTGTATGGCTGCCAGTGGAAGTGGGTCCTTGGTGTTTATTGATGATGTGCTTGGTGGTAAAAGTAGCAGTAAACTACTTGTAAAAAGTAACTTGTAAATTCTGAAGTGTATAGGGCTATTCACTCTGCCCAAATTCTGTCAACTACTCCAACACTTCTAGGACTGACCGCATTCACAGAACAGGTGGATGACAACCCAAAATATCCTTCAAAGGAACCCAAGGCAAAGAAATAACGTTTTTATTGGGCCAAGTTACATATTCACCTGACCTTAACCCAACTTGCCATGCTTTTCATTTATTGAAGACAAAATTGAAGGCAAAATGCAGTAAATAATGGCAGCTGCATTACAAACCAGGTTAAGCAGCTCTAGACAAGAGACTTTGTGCAAAAGTCATTTACTGCAAAGTGTTGGATTCTGCTTTTAAAAATAATCCTAATATTTCTGATTATGTGTGGTATTGGGGGCATGGTCAAGCATCACCTGTGGGCAGGAAGGGGCAGGTAAAATGTCACTAAAGACAGAATAACTAGTGCAGAGACTGAAAATGAAAATCACTACTTCCTTTACCTCAGTCCATGAACCTACTACACTAATGATAAAATAGGAATGAACCATGATACACTCCAGCAAGTCCTTTCCTGCTTCAGAGCTCATCCAAATCCTCACCTGAATTCATCAAAGTCAACTCCAGGAACACCTGCAACTCCACAAACAACAGGCATAATGCTTCCAGGCACTGTCCATATGCAGGCGATGCTTTGAAGACTGGTGCAGGCAAAGGATGCTCTGGCAGAAGCTCTCTTACATGGTGCTGGCCAACATTGGGAACTCATGGCAAACCTTCGGTCTTCCTCAACCTGTTCAAGCATATTGTAGCAGCATGGGATTGCCCCAAATCACGATTGGCAGCCCATCTTCTCCCACTATTTGCAAGCAAAGCCAAGTAGCTTTCTGCACACAGCATGCTGGTGTCTTCTTCAGTGAGGGAAGGTAACCAGCAACCTGGTAGCATTTGAGCACCTCATCGCACGGCTACTGCAGAAGACAGTAACAGGGATTTGATGTCCCTGACCAGCATCACTGACAGAGGTGACTAGACTGGCTAAGGTTCATATCTGGGAGCAGAAAGCCCCACTTGACAACTTCTCTCTTTCACTCTTCCACATCATTCCCAATCTTCTCCATCCATTTTCATGCCCCCTCCAGAAACAAGGGTCCATTCCATCAAAACCAGTCCCTAAACCTGCGGTTTGCATTCCCCTTTTTCCTCTGCTTCACCATTATTATGTCCTTCTCCAATGTTGGCTTTTGTAAACCTCTCTGTCCACTGGTGGACCTTTGCCCTCTGTTACTGAGGTATAGCCCAGGCAGGATTTCTGGCACAGTAGGAAAGCTGGGAATATACACAATTATCCACTATACTGTATGTCTGCTCTATATCAGGGAGTCATCAAGGGTGTGGAGGGGGGGATCTTAGAGATTCACCTCTTCAGGGATTTTCCACTGGGGAAGTCAACTTATCACCGGGCACAAGCACACACACTCACACAACCAATCAAACTACTGGGCTATGTAATGCCAATCAACCTACTGTGCATGTTTTGGACTGAATCTGGAGTACAGAGAGGAAACCCACAAAAATGCACACAGGACCAAAGGTGAGATTCGACCCCTGGCAACAGGGCTAACCAAAAAGCCACTCTACCACCCTGACAATAAAAATGAGCTTGCTACGTTATGGTAATTTGAATTGGATTGAATTTAAATCCAATTACTTTGAGCCTGTGACACTAGAGGGATTGTGTACATACACAATGGCAATTAAATGTGTACATACACAATTAAATGGCTTTAATTCCTAAACGGTTAATGCAAAGCGTTTGTTAAACTCCATTAATTAAACCTGAAAGTCTACCCTTCCTTCTTTACATCTTGGTGGTGATATTTCAAAACCATTGTGGTGGTGCACAGAGACTAAAATTCTGTTGTTAACCAAATCCTTATTTACCTGACTGTATTTTCTATGCAATGCTAACTCCAAATGTTTTGGCACATATGAAACATAAATTCTGAATTATTAACACAAATATCTTCTCAGTTGAAAAGGGCCACTGGAAATGCTATTCAGTGCTTCATGCAATTAAAATGAACTGAAACAGTGAATAAAATTAATGATATAATAAAAGGTTATGCTTGCCTCAGCTTGCATTTTGAGCTGCTCCATGATCCTGGCATACTCTTCCTCTTTCTCCTTAGCTTCAGCTATTGTGGCTTCATTTTGCTCTGCATATGCCATTGCCACCACAGCCAAAATCAGGTTGATAAGATAAAAAGAGCCTAAGAAGATGATGAGCACAAAGAAGATCATGTAGGTCTTCCCTGCTGCCCGGAGAGTCTGAAATACACATGAAAGCATTATTTCTCCTGTGTTTGTTCCATTTCTCATGCAGTTTTTTTTCTCTACTGTATGTGTAATACGTACAACTCTACTCACATAATCACTCATAAAATGTAGGTGATTTTTCCTTTAGGGTAAATTTCCCCACCCATTCTTTGCGGTCAGTATTCACTCACATTCCCAGACATTTAAATGTGAAAATTGTTCAGTACTTACTTAAACAACTGCACTGCTCCATTAGTAAAGCATGACAAAGCAATAATACAAAAAGGTGAGCAGAATAGGGTATGAATATTAGGATGCAAAACTCAAAAAATGTGGATGTACAAACCAGCTGGAACAAGTTTTCCCAGAAGTCCTGGGTCATGAGGCGGAAGAGGGCGAGGAAGGCCCAGCCGAAGCTGTCGTAGCTGGTGTATCCATAATTTGGATTCCTCCCCGCTTTCATACACGCGTATCCCTCAGGACACCTCCTGTCAATATTATAGTCAAAGGCTGAGTTATACACAAAAGCCACCACATTTGGAGATTTCTAAAAGTTACATTACATTAATTCATTCATTCATCTTCTGTACCGCTTTATCCTCTATTCAGGGTCGCGGGGACCTGTAGCCTATCCCAGGAGGCTTAAGGCACAAGGCGGGGTATACAGTATTAATATGTTTTACACACTCAGGAACTTTTCACTTTGAGTACTCTTAATAAATGTCTAATTGTGCATTGTTGTTTCAGTGCTTTATTCTATAACGATGCATGTCGGTCCAGACCTGTTTACAAAATCCCAATTCACCCCAATCAGAAACATGCCACTTTGGTGACAATTATTCCCCACTATACAGTGTACACCTGTGCAAAGAATCCCACAAGTGTGGCAGTCTGGGAAAAACTGTCACTGTGGCTATTGATAAATCAAGATTTGAGTATTTGCAACCTATGTATTTAAATAATGTGAAATGTTTATTTTATTATTATTTACATCTTAAGGTCTGAGTAAGAAGGCATACCCTTATGATGTGATGCACCCATCATGCATAGTGCCCCCTGTACAAGCCTCTTGGGGCAGTGTTATGATCTGAGGTTGCTATCTATCTTCAATTATAATGATGGTGGCCTGGTCTAAAGAATCATATCTCTTTCCTTTACATCATGTGGACACCCTGGAGAAGGAAGTCTCTGAGGATGTGTGACTGCATTCGCTCAATAGTTCAGGGCTGGAATTTCCAACACTTTACCTGAGCCTCCAGTAATGAACTGGACTCCATACTAACATAAAGACATCGTTTGTTATAATGAACATTCAGCCTCCTAACACACAGTATGACTGCACAACAATTCCTGCTATCCGTTATCACCCAAACGAGACTGGGTTCCCTGTTGAGTCAGGTTCATGCCAAGGTTTCTTTCTATTGCCATCTCAGGGAGTTTTTCCTTGCCACCATCACCCTTGGCTTGCTCAACAGGGATCATTATGATTTATACAGATTTTTCTCACATTTCATACACATTTCCATGATTTTTCTTTGATACTGGAATTGAATTGAATTGAATTGAATTGAGAAGTGAACGCATGGTGTGATGATCCCGACATCCATGAGGATGTTATATTGACACAAACCACCAACCTAAATGCTGTCATATATCAAGCACATCCCATGTTCAGCAGGATAATGTATCCTGTCACACTATAAAATCTATTAATGAATGAGGAACCTTACAAATGTATAGAATTAGAAAAAAAGTTTAAACACATGATTTTTCCCAAAAATGTTCTGCTTTTTCCAGAGGACAATACCTTTCTATAATCCATAATATTCTATAATGTTCCCATTTCCAAAATATGGATATTAATAACCAACCAATAACCAACCAATGGTTATTAATAACCAACCAATGGTGTCTCCCCAACCTACCCAGCATCCGAACTGTTTCCACAAAGCAGTGGATCTGTGCCACCAGGGATGACGTAGTAATTATCTGCAAAACCAAAATACTCTAAATCAGCTTATACGATAGCAGAATGAAAAATAGACATCTGGTAAACCTACCAGATTAATATAATATAAAATTTAATCCAAAACATAGTCTTCAGTATCAAACGCTTGACATTAAACTGATATTAAGATCGGATCTGTACTTCAGTCCTTATTATTACCAGGATTGTTGATGAATTCTTGAAAGTCGAAAGTGCGGTTTGTATCTGCAGTATCATTGATGTTTCGTGGAGGCCACAGGACGCACTTGTGGCGCAGATTTCCCATAAACAGCTGCAAGCCAATGAGGGCGAAAACGCTGAGACAGAAAACGGTCAAGATCATGACATCTCCCAGCTTCTTCACAGACTGTATCAGTGCACCCACAATGGTTTTTAGACCTGCAGTAGTGGACACACACATGTTCTGACAATTATGCAACTCCTACTATGTTGGCAGTTTAGTAATTAGTTTTAGATATATGGGAGCAGCTCTAAACAGCTTCTATGTTGTTCACTTGATTTATCTCCTCCCATGTCAGAAACCTTAAAGATAAGTATTTACTCTGATCCCTATGAAGAGCTTACACTGGAGGCTCCTTTCATAAATGTGAAATAAATATCTCTGTAGAGAAAACATCAGCAATATCAACAGTTACACACAGTTCTAATCCATTCCTGCAAATTAGTATTTACAATGAAAACAATAGCAGATTAGAATGAATAAACATTAATGTAAACTTGTGATTTATTATTGTTATAGAAAAACTTCTTATCAATCAGAATTGAGAATTCTACAGTGCTTTGGAAAAATAAAATGACAGGGCTTGGTATGTGATTTGAACTGTGGTGCAGGACGCACCAGGAATAACAGTGATTGTTTTCAGAGCTCGAAGCACACGGAAGGTCCTCAAAGCTGAGACATTTCCCAAGTCCACAAACTCAGTGATGTACCTGCAGACACACACACACATTATCCAGAAGAAGAAAAAACATTTTAAACTCAGAGAGAGAGAGAGACAGAGAGAGACAGAGAGAGAGAGACAGAGAGAGAGAAAGAGAGTGAGAGAGACAGAGAGAGAGAGAGAGACAGAGAGAGAGAGAGACAGAGAGACAGAGAGAGAGACAGAGAGAGAGAGACAGAGACAGAGAGAGACAGAGAGAGAGAGAGACAGAGAGACAGAGAGAGAGAGACAGACAGACAGAGACAGAGAGAGAGTGAGAGAGACAGAGAGAGAGAGAGAGCGACAGAGAGAGAGAGAGAGACAGAGAGAGAGAGACAGAGAGAGAGAGAGAGTGAGAGAGACAGAGAGAGAGAGAGAGAGAGTGAGAGAGACAGAGAGAGTGAGAGGTGATGAACATATTCCTAACTGAAGCTATTCCAGTAGCATGCCTCACGTCTCATACTCACGCCATGCTGATCACCATGAAATCCAGCCAGTTCCATGGATCTCGAAGGAAGGTGAAGCCTCCCATACAGAACCCTCTGGACAAGATTTTAATCAGAGCCTCAAATGTGTAGATCCCTGTAAAGACGTATCTGATACACAACCACACACACACACACACACAACATCATGAGATCGTATGGTAACAGTGCTATCTGTGGCGGTTTATTTTATAGACTGTATAATGTGATAATGTTTGGGTGTCGCGGTTCTCATTGAGACTTACTCCATGATTTTGCTCCACTCTGGCGGGTCACTCATCGTCATGAACACACAGTTGGACAGGATGGTTAACATGATGAACATGCTGAACAATTTGCGGAACAGTCAAGGAGCAGTGTGTGTGTGTGTAATATCTAAATTAAGTCAGGTCCACAGCTGTAATCACTTACAGTGCCCAAGTCACATATACATTACAGCAAACTCTGAGTCTTCTGATCAGGAACCCAGAGCCTTAACCCACTGGTACAGGTGATACATGCGCAAAATAATAATAATAATAATAATAATAATAATTTTACCCCTTTTAGAAATCAAGGCACAGTTATACAGTACAGTAGACAAACACATTTTGGCTAAACAAAAGTAGCAGTTTACTGTATATCTTTGTCAAGCATATTGACTACTTGTTCATGGTACAGTCTAGGAAAGTGAGTGAACTTCTACGGAGGCAGGCTTTTAATTACGGTAAGACTGGAAAGGTGGGTTGTAGAGATGCTTTGGATTTTAAATGAGCAAACACACATAGACACACACACACTCACACACCCATTCACACACTATGGGCAAATTGGGAACGCCAATTAGCCTAATCAGCATGTGGCCTTGCACCTCCAGGGTACAGGGTTGGATTCCCACCTTGTGTCTGTGTGTGTGTGTTAATGGTTCACTTACTTTTTCTTGTCTGTACTATAAATTATTACTTGATATGCTCAGTAAAGGTGTAATAATATACTACTAATTTGTACGTCATTATTTTAGACATAATCTGCTTGTCTATAATAATGAAATAGATTAAAATCAAAGCATATTTTATGAATAATTCATGGTGAGGCTGATATCTCCATAGGGTTCTTAAACTTTTTCTTGCAACTGTATGTTAGCACAATCAATATGAATTACAGTACAGTATGGAGAAATGATTTACAAACAAATACAGCCTAAAGCACAGGTACAACACTTAAAAAGAGGGTAGGAGGGTGAGTGTTCAATTACATTTCATTTCGTTTATATAGCGCTTTTAAAAAAGAGTAAAAAGAAGTAGCTAAAATAAGTTAAGTACATTTATGATGGATGTTGAAAATGGTCAGGATTAATATAATTTTAGTACTTTAGGTACTGACATTCTAGGAAAAGCACAATAAGCTTCAGTGATCCGTCATCATGTCACAGATACACATTTATAAATGAGCTAATCACATTCAGAAATGTGATGTGTCTAAGTAAATGAGATGTCGTTAACCCCTTAAAAACCTTGCGTGCATCTGAAGGATATGAGTGTATGAGTATCCGGATGGCGAACCTGCGGATGGGGTTAAAGGGAGTGAGAATGTAACAGGCTGACTCCACATTAAACCTGTTGATTGTATTCCCTTTGCTGATCACGATGAAAGTCTGCAAAACACAAAAAGCAGTAATCAAATAAAATGAACATCGAATGGCTTGACAAATGCTGGTGAAGTAAAATAATCAAAAGTGGCATGATGAGATGGAGTACTATTAATTTTACATACTTAAATTGCATTTATTTTTCCTATAACAGCATCTCCTTAAGTGTTTTATTCTTTTATGGGTAGATGTAAAGAATACAAAAATAAAAAGATTTCACCAAAAAAAGTTAGTTCCCTTTATAGCAATTACTCTGTCACTATCATCTATTTACTAAACTGTGTCCTTACATAGAACTAAACCAGGATATAGAAGTGTTTATTTTATGTGTAATGTCAGACACACATGTTTCTTTCGTGCTAACTGTTACTATACAGAACAAACACAAACTATGCATTATAAGAGCAAACACATTATCATGAACCTGGAATATACTTTATTTTATTTAAAAAAATTGATCCAAAGCTTCTGATCAATTATAATTTGAAACGATTATATCTGTTTATTTAATATTCCCATGCTAAGATAATGACATTTCATTTGTAGCTTCATGCTTCTTACTGTATGCTTCTCACGATATGTAGTCATTTTGTTGGATGCTGTGTGTATGTTTATGACCTTGAGTAACAGATGTGCCTGTGTTGATCTTGGCTGCCTGGTCCAACAGCACTACTAAAGACTTTGGCCATGATTCCTGCAGAGGTCTGGCCACCAAATGGTCTGTGAATGATCAGAAACATCTGACTGCTTCTGACTCCACTTGAATACAAGAACATCATCAGACATGTTTTTCTCTAATGCTGTTCTGGAGAATTTGAAGAACTGACTACACTGAGATCTCTGATTGTTATCTAAATAGGACAGACCATGACTTGGCAAGACTGCTGTACTGTACTCTCATGTTCCACATGTTCAGTTATAATCTGCAATAACATAAAAACAAAGATTTCCAAAGATTAACACAGTACACTCCCTTGGACAAAACAGCTGCACTTAGCAATCCTAATTGTTCTTCAATTTGTCCCTCTGGTGAAACAAAGTGGGGGAAAGCATCTGTGCACAGGGCAGGGCTTCCTTCAGAAACAAATTTGTAGTAAAAAAAAAAAAAAAAAGTGAGCAAGTAAGTAGCTAAATAATACATGCTGTTGTTTAGAAGGAAAGACAGAAGGAAAGAAGCAAGTTTCTGAGATAGAGCTAAGATAGATAGATAGATATCATATTCAATACCTTGTTTAGATATTCATTCATTCATTTTCTATACCGCTTAATCCTGTGTTCAGGGTCGCGGGGGACCTGGAGCCTATAGCAGGGGACTTCGGGCACTAGGCGGGGTACACCCTGGACAGGGTGCCAATCCATCGCAGGGCACACACACATACACACACTCACACACCCAATCACACACTACGGGCAATTTGGGAACGCCAATTATCCTAACCTGCATATCTTTGGACTGTGGGAGGAAACCGGAGTACCCGGAGGAAACCCACCAAGCACGGGGAGAACATGCAAACTCCATGCACACAGAGACGGGAATCGTGCCTGGCCGGGGAATCGAATACAGACCCTGGAGATGCAAGGCGAAAGTGCTAACCACTACACCACCGCACCACCCTTGTTTAGATAATAAATAAATAAATAAACTAACTAACTAGCTGAATAATAAAGAAACATTAATTAATGAATATTAGTAAAATATATTTTAACACTAGAAGCGCCGCGCCAGTGTGACCTACTTATAACGCGGTTCAGCGGTCATTTGACCGCCTATTGTTTTGAATAGGAAGCTGTTGCTGACACACAATGATCGCTAGATGGCGCCTTCACCCAAAGCAAATAGTTTAGCTCCAAGATCAACTTGCACTTGGACAATGCGCCGTTCATTCCCGCATTGATAATCAGCTGTATTTTTTTTTCATATTCAACTGAGAAAACCTACTACAGAATCTCTAGGGGTAGTCACTAAGTCTATACTTAATTTTATAATGTTTTAAGAAAATTAATTAGTTCGTTCATTCTATTAGAAGCTTCTGAACTTCTCGGATGTTTTTTTTAGTGTGACAGTGCTTTAGATTAGTTCTGAACTCGCTTCCGTGAAATTATCGCTAAAACAATGTAATGACCCCTCCTGAGGATATAAAGCTTTATTATTGTGTATGAATTAATCAGATATAACACAGCAGATAATAAACTATGCTATGTCAAACCGAAGTAAACACCACGATAATGCCACGTTTCATTCGGTGTTGCTAGGCATTTCGGGATACGATTGCATACGATTCGGGAATGTGGAAGTGATGTGTGGCCACTCAGAACTAAACCAAAGATTTCGGTAACTACACAGGGTGTAACATCTGTTATAATAGTAATAATAATAAGAGGAAGATGATAAATAATAATAATAATAATAATTCCTTGGACTCATTCAGTGCTGATATGTTCTAACACATGTATGCATAAATGTATGCAATATACTTTTTGTCTTTTCCCCTTTCTGCCTAATGTTTACCAAAAACTAACATTATAATAGTAATCTTTATCATATAATGATATAGATAAAGTATCATATAATGATATAATTTTAAAAATGCTGACTTCCTCAGAATCCACTGTGCAATCAGAACCATTTTATGGAACCTTTCTGAACCTTTTTTTGTCATACAACTACACTAAAACTTGCAAAACCTGTTCTAAGGCTATTGTTTAACGTTCTACAGTAGATGCCAGAGCTCATGCTCTATGAAAATGCAATGCACACACAGGACCCGGACTGACTTTCTTGGATTTGTAGTAGGGATCGAGTTCTTCCAGGGGGATGTTAAGGAGCTCAGGTGGAGCGTCTCCATAGATAAAAGGTAAAGATTTTCCAGCTTCCAGGTCATTGGAGGGTTTGGGAAGTTCCTCCTCTGGAATCTCAATGTTCTGGTCTTTCCTGTGAGCGGCTTCAGCATCTTCCTCGGCCTTGAGTCGCTCACATTCAGCCAGCGACTCCGGCGTGAAGCGGCGCAACACATTGCCTGCGTCGGGAAACAAAGGAGGCATCTTCACATTATGCTGGACAAGAGACGAAACCAGCTCAGGGTCTCTCAGCAACGCCCTATTCAGGGAAGAGAAAGAGGAGGTTAGTCAAAAAAAAATTATGCATATATATATATATATATATATATATATATATATATATATATATATATATATATATATATATAAACCTTATCATATGTCAGTTATGATTTATTGGATACCAAATATCAGTGGCTTTTTCTGAACACAGTTACGCATATAGTGGTGATTTTATAAGATGTTTCGGAAAAGAATAATATAAATTTTAAATAGAATATACAGTAGATATGGATATACTGTTCCTGGAGTAACATAGAATCAAAAGGAGTTAAAGAAACAGGACATTGAGGTTAAAGGATTTCAAAATTTCTTCAAGGCATTAGCTGAAGCAGGAGCAGCTGCTGCGGGCTATCACACTCTGGCTCGGTGTTCAGTTACACCTCTACAGATGACTCGGCTCATTCCAGCTTCGCTGTCACTCTCATTGGCCCTGCCCATGACAGTATCATCCCGCCTACTATCAAGATGCTGCAGTATAATCACCGAAGGGCAACTTTCATTAAATTTCTTGAAATTTAAGTTCACTTTTTAAGATATGGAATACGGATCAATAGGAATAAATATAACAAAAATAATTACGTTCTTGTCTTCAGACAGACCTATCATGTCAAAATAAACAAATAACAGCTGACAAAAAAGTTCTACACAGTTTTTGTATAAATATATATCATCGTATTGATATATACTATATAATCAACATAATTTCATGATATACTATAATGAATGTGTCCTAATATAGAACATAATAATTGTTTGTTTGTTTATTTATTTATTTCAATCAAATGTTTTGACAATTAAAAAAGCAGTATCTATTTAAAATAATTCATGTTTGTCTCGGCGGCGCGGTGGTGTAGTGGTTAGCACTGTCGCCTTGCACCTCCAGGGTCTGGGTTCGATTCCCCGGCCAGGCTCGATTCCCGTCTCTGTGTGCATGGAGTTTGCATGTTCTCCCCGTGCTTGGTGGGTTTCCTCCGGGTACTCCGGTTTCCTCCCACAGTCCAAAGATATGCAGGTTAGGCTAATTGGTGTTCCTAAATTGCCCGTAGTGTGTGATTGGGTGTGTGAGTGTGTGTATGTGTGTGTGCCCTGCGATGGATTGGCACCCTGTCCAGGGTGTACCCCGCCTAGTGCCCGAAGTCTCCTGGGATAGGCTCCAGGTCCCCGCGACCCTGAACACAGGATTAAGCGGTATAGAAGATGAATGAATGAATCATGTTTGTCTCGTGAAGTCATGAAGACACTTTATGGCCAAGCTGTGCTAGATGTGTTTGATAAAATATAATAGTTTTTAATAATATACCAATATGTTCCAGAGCAAGATCGATAAGATACTTTGAAATTTTTTTTATGACAATATTGTGATCATTAAGCACCTGGTACACTTTGTCCGTACCTGAAACCTTGAGAACACACTTTGCTAATGTTTGACAAATTTCCTAACATCCCTACAGAACCAAGAAGAAATTAACTGAAGAAAGATCCAGTTCATTTTTTTTAAAACATTTTTATCATTAGACATTCTTATAAAGCAGTCTAAGAGAATTTCATCTGTAAGTTTAGATTTGTAATAAATAAGATTTGAAAAACTGAACATGACAGGAACCCGGAGAAGAACCAGACTCAAAGGGGAAATGATTATGTACTGTAGCAGCACCTTCTCCCTCTTAGTTAGCTTTGTTCTAATAAATGTCTGCGGTAAAGCTCCATTCCACTTTACTCCCACTCCATAAAAAAGCTGTTTGGAGTGTGAGGTAGAGTGACATATTGAGTTCACCCCTTCCTCTAAAACACGTCAATGATGGCTCATCTTTCATCTCGTTAGAGACAGAAGACTGACCAGTTTGATTCCCACAACGATTGGGCTTCACCAAGCCATTCCAGGCCACACACCATATATAAATATTAATAGACTAAGTGTTTTGGATGTAGGTTTCCTGAACGCTATCCTCATTTTCACCAAAGCATTAGCTGATGCTTTGCTGCTTTGCTAGAGCTCTGCAAGGCTATACTGTAGGAGCTGCACTCGGCGTATCACTCGTTCTATAGCTCATCTTCTTGTTTACGTGTGACATGAGCCAAGTGAAATCCAAAGCATGCCATTAAAACCTGGAAAAATCTGATCCATCCTACTTGACAATAAACAGATCTGTAAGAGGCCAGATGGCAGCGTGCTTGCAGCGTGTTTCCACGCCCGTCACTCGAGAAGAGGAAATGTAATGTATAAGCCGTGACAGTAAAAGAAATCCCATTGTGTTGACAATGTCACCCTCCAAAGAAGGTGGGAGGTCACAAGGTCAGCGCCACCAACCAACAAGCCATTTAGCATGATCTCACAGTCCCCACATGTCTATGAATATAAACAGGAAGAGAGACAACCAGAGGGGAAATCACAAAAGATCACCATTCACAGGACTAAAAAAATCACTATAGAATCATTAGAATACCTAATACCCTACACATAATACCCCACAATGACAAAAACAGCTGTATGGAGTGTTTTGCTCTTATTTATTCAAAAGATAAAGACCTAAATATGCCACTCACACAGCTTTCAGATGTCTTAGTAGTTGGTTAAAGTGCCTGTGGCAGGAATGACAGTCTCAAGTCTTTTTGTGCATGATGATCCAACCTTGGCACATCTTTCTTTTGGAAGCAGTGTGGAGTATTGTGTGCTTAATGGTGTGAAAAGAAACAGAGCTTTCCGTCGGAAGTGGTAGGTAATATTTTAGATCATTAAGTAACAACAATAGCAGTCAGTTGGTATTTTAAGACATGAAGGTCAGCTGTTCCGGAACAGTTCTGTGCAAGAACAGTATCGTGTCGAGTGCATTCGCGAAACCCATCAAGTTCCATGATGATGAAACTGTCTCTAATGAAGACCTTCCCAGGAAAGCAAGACCAAAACTCACCCCTGCTGCAGAGGAGATGTTCATTTAGAGTCATCAAGCATCAGAAATCACCAATTATCTGCTTTAAATGTGGAATGTCAATGAAACAAGTTAGTTCTTGATGTCACTTTTTTTAATAAATACAGGTTTGTAGACTAGGCTGATTGGCATTCCCAAATTGCCCATAGTGTGTGAATGAGTGTGTGAGGGTACTGTATGTATATGTGTGTGTGCCCTGCGATGGATTGGCACCCTATCCAGTTGTGCCCCAAGTCTCCTGGGATAGGCTCCAGCCTGATAGCACTTTAGCATCAGTACAGGCAAAGTTAGAGGGAATGTACAAAAACCGGGCAGGATATGTTTAACGTTCTGCATGTAAGCGTCTGGCATTGTTACTGTACAGCAACCAATACAAATAGATAGACAAGTGTGTCAGATTTGAGCTGCCAGTCTGAACAGAGCCAGGTCTGATCAGATCACTTTCAAATTAAAGTATCAGTCAGTAGTTAAGATCAGATTTATGAAACAAAGTGAAGAACACATCAAGTAAGTTTAGGAAAGGGTTGCCATGTTTCAGAAAAGTCCTTCCATAATCACTGCTCAGAACCTGCACAAGATTTGTCTAATACAATTGTTGTTTTAAAAAAGAGATGGGCACTGCTGCCTTCCACCTGCAGGAACGGGGGTTTGAATCTTGACTCAAGTTAGTGATATATTGGTTGTTTTAATAAAAAAAGTATAGCAAATTCATGCTTTGATGGTGATTTTGTATTGAGCTGCATTGGACCCGTGTAAAACGTGTTGAGATTTGTTGCACACAATGCCTTCTTAATTACATCATGAGGAACATTATAAACAATATGAAAAAGTTTGGTTTACAGCATCATCAACATCCTTTTCCTCTACCCATCCATCCATCTAGGAACCTCCGCTGTCCAACTAGGAGCCATGGAGGCCATTGTATGTACTTCTATTTTTAGGACCATTTCTCCTCTAGCCATTTCACTTTAACTTCAGTAGTTAAAAACAGGACCTTATCATAGTACACATATATGCGATGTACAAAGTCTGCTCATGCCGTCTGCGGTCCCCTAAGGTTATATCACAGGTCAGAAATCCCAAAGAAAATGCAAACTCTACCTGCACAAAATGCGTGTATCTAGTCACAAAATCTGTGTCTGTGGATCACTGTAATTTTATGTCTCAGCTTAATTTCTTTTGAAAATATTACTGTATATTAAGTGCATCATGGCTTCTTATTCCACTAAAACTGTGTGAGTGCACCAATGCTAGTGCTAGGAGCAAAAGGAAATAAGAGAAGTATTGACTTAGGAGGGAAATAAGAGAAAATTACATTACAGTATTCTGCAAACTGTAGACTTGTTAAGTCTATAGCACGGTGCTTGCACAACATCCAAATTACATAATGTCCTACATACTTCCCTGAGGGTAAGGGGCACATACAGTACAGTACTGCTTCACAGAGTGTAAACCTCCTTTGTCCTGGTCTTAACATTCTCCAAAAATCCATTAAATGCATTTAGTTCACTCACTCACTGACTTCACTGATCACAAGGCAAAAAACAAACAATGCAATTGGCTGTTCTAGATATGTTGACTTTTGCTAAGAAATGCACCTCCTCCCTGTCATGGTTTCCCTAAAACGTGGAACTTCAAAACTTCTGAAAGGAGGATATACAGCTGTTTTCAAATCAAGAGTTTTGTCGTATCATTTTCTACAATTGATGCCAAACTGTTCATATGTTTAAAAAATACTTAAGTGGTAAATTGCGATTGTTAAGGATGTATAAGTAGCACATACTAATCTGTTAAATGTGCATACAAGCGGAAGATGCTTTCCTGCTCTGAACTACTTCTTACAGATATGAACACAAGACCCGAACCGTCCATTAGGAGTCGGAGCTCACTCGGGGCTGATAGCGCGACGCCGTGTGAAGAGGCAGAGACTTCCTTTCCCTGTATTTCTCTCTGGGTTTTTTCATCCTTTATTTATTCTGTCTGTCTCTGTCACATCACACCCACTTCTCTGTCTGTCTCCAGTGGTCTCTGTATCTCCTGCCTGCACTCAAGTATGTCTCTGTTTCCCTCTGTTGTTCTAAGCTTTCTCACTCACATCACACTCATCCTGACTGCAGGAGTGCATTACTCACAGGACTTCCTACTACTACACAGAGAACAAACTACATATATACTACCGTTCAAAAGTTTTAGATCACTTTCTAACTCCATGATGGTTCCTGATGTTTATTTCTTTCTACATTGTAAAGTTTTGCTGAAGGCGTCCAAAAACTGCATTAATTTCCTTTGAACAGTTGATATTGAGATGTTTCTGCTACTTCTGCTCTGTAAAGACTTCATAACGCCTCTAATCTGAGCTGCTGTTAATTGGTCATTTTTCAGGCTGATAACTCTAAATGAACTTCTCGTCTGCAGCAGAGGTAGGTTTTGGTCTCGCCCTCCTGGGACGGCCTTCATGAGAGACAGTTTCATTATGGTGCTTGACGGATTTTGCAAATGCACTTGACGATACTGTTCCTGCAAGAACTATTACAGAAAGGCCGCCCTCTGTGTCTTAAAATAACAACTAACTGTTGTTTCTGTTGTTGTTACGTAATTACCTAATTCCATATGTGTTATTTTATAGTTTTGAAATCCCCAGTATTGTTGTAGAATGTAGAAAATAAATCACTAAACAAAAACTAAGAAATTTGCAAGAGACCCCGAAATTATTATTTGATTCATTTATTTATCTCGATTGTCAGTTATGTCCCTCTCTATCTGAAAGACACCGTCAGATGTGTCCCCTGTTCGCTGTGTCAGTAAGATGGAGTGAAGAGCAAAATAATTCCCATGGCGACAAATTTCAATACCACATGCAGTGCCAAGTACCACCCGTCAGACACACTCGGGTGTCTTTTGCTGTCGAGACGTCTTACCAAGAAGTTGCAATTTCATCCGAACTAATCAAGCATGTAAAACATACGACACACACACACACAAGCACGCAAAAACATGTTTTTCATCAGAAAAAATTCTGTATGAAGACTTATATATATATATACTGAATATACAGTACAGGCCAAAAGTTTGGACACACCTTCACTCATTTAATGTGTTTTCTTTATTTTCATGACCATTTACATTGGTAGATTCTCACTGAAGGCATCAAAACTATGAATGAACACATGTGCAG